>MRSW03000663.1:0-30054 GCA_001923025.3 Taenia multiceps
TCAGATTTGATGGTTAGATTGAAGAAATTTAGCTTCACATTCATCGATTTAGCCACGTGAACTCAGATTTGATGGTTAGATTGAAGAAATTTAGCTTCACATTCATCGATTTAGCCCACGTGAACTCAGATTTGATGGTTAGATTGAAGAAATTTAGCTTCACATTCATCGATTTAGCCCACGTGAACTCAGATTTGATGGTTAGATTGAAGAAATTTAGCTTCACATTCATCGATTTAGCCCACGTGAACTCAGATTTGATGGTTAGATTGAAGAAATTTAGCTTCACATTCATCGATTTAGCCCACGTGAACTCAGATTTGATGGTTAGATTGAAGAAATTTAGCTTCACATTCATCGATTTAGCCCACGTGAACTCAGATTTGATGGTTAGATTGAAGAAATTTAGCTTCACATTCATCGATTTAGCCCACGTGAACTCAGATTTGATGGTTAGATTGAAGAAATTTAGCTTCACATTCATCGATTTAGCCCACGTGAACTCAGATTTGATGGTTAGATTGAAGAAATTTAGCTTCACATTCATCGATTTAGCCCACGTGAACTCAGATTTGATGGTTAGATTGAAGAAATTTAGCTTCACATTCATCGATTTAGCCCACGTGAACTCAGATTTGATGGTTAGATTGAAGAAATTTAGCTTCACATTCATCGATTTAGCCCACGTGAACTCAGATTTGATGGTTAGATTGAAGAAATTTAGCTTCACATTCATCGATTTAGCCCACGTGAACTCAGATTTGATGGTTAGATTGAAGAAATTTAGCTTCACATTCATCGATTTAGCCCACGTGAACTCAGATTTGATGGTTAGATTGAAGAAATTTAGCTTCACATTCATCGATTTAGCCCACGTGAACTCAGATTTGATGGTTAGATTGAAGAAATTTAGCTTCACATTCATCGATTTAGCCCACGTGAACTCAGATTTGATGGTTAGATTGAAGAAATTTAGCTTCACATTCATCGATTTAGCCCACGTGAACTCAGATTTGATGGTTAGATTGAAGAAATTTAGCTTCACATTCATCGATTTAGCCCACGTGAACTCAGATTTGATGGTTAGATTGAAGAAATTTAGCTTCACATTCATCGATTTAGCCCACGTGAACTCAGATTTGATGGTTAGATTGAAGAAATTTAGCTTCACATTCATCGATTTAGCCCACGTGAACTCAGATTTGATGGTTAGATTGAAGAAATTTAGCTTCACATTCATCGATTTAGCCCACGTGAACTCAGATTTGATGGTTAGATTGAAGAAATTTAGCTTCACATTCATCGATTTAGCCCACGTGAACTCAGATTTGATGGTTAGATTGAAGAAATTTAGCTTCACATTCATCGATTTAGCCCACGTGAACTCAGATTTGATGGTTAGATTGAAGAAATTTAGCTTCACATTCATCGATTTAGCCCACGTGAACTCAGATTTGATGGTTAGATTGAAGAAATTTAGCTTCACATTCATCGATTTAGCCCACGTGAACTCAGATTTGATGGTTAGATTGAAGAAATTTAGCTTCACATTCATCGATTTAGCCCACGTGAACTCAGATTTGATGGTTAGATTGAAGAAATTTAGCTTCACATTCATCGATTTAGCCCACGTGAACTCAGATTTGATGGTTAGATTGAAGAAATTTAGCTTCACATTCATCGATTTAGCCCACGTGAACTCAGATTTGATGGTTAGATTGAAGAAATTTAGCTTCACATTCATCGATTTAGCCCACGTGAACTCAGATTTGATGGTTAGATTGAAGAAATTTAGCTTCACATTCATCGATTTAGCCCACGTGAACTCAGATTTGATGGTTAGATTGAAGAAATTTAGCTTCACATTCATCGATTTAGCCCACGTGAACTCAGATTTGATGGTTAGATTGAAGAAATTTAGCTTCACATTCATCGATTTAGCCCACGTGAACTCAGATTTGATGGTTAGATTGAAGAAATTTAGCTTCACATTCATCGATTTAGCCCACGTGAACTCAGATTTGATGGTTAGATTGAAGAAATTTAGCTTCACATTCATCGATTTAGCCCACGTGAACTCAGATTTGATGGTTAGATTGAAGAAATTTAGCTTCACATTCATCGATTTAGCCCACGTGAACTCAGATTTGATGGTTAGATTGAAGAAATTTAGCTTCACATTCATCGATTTAGCCCACGTGAACTCAGATTTGATGGTTAGATTGAAGAAATTTAGCTTCACATTCATCGATTTAGCCCACGTGAACTCAGATTTGATGGTTAGATTGAAGAAATTTAGCTTCACATTCATCGATTTAGCCCACGTGAACTCAGATTTGATGGTTAGATTGAAGAAATTTAGCTTCACATTCATCGATTTAGCCCACGTGAACTCAGATTTGATGGTTAGATTGAAGAAATTTAGCTTCACATTCATCGATTTAGCCCACGTGAACTCAGATTTGATGGTTAGATTGAAGAAATTTAGCTTCACATTCATCGATTTAGCCCACGTGAACTCAGATTTGATGGTTAGATTGAAGAAATTTAGCTTCACATTCGTCGATTTAGCCCACGTGAACTCAGATTTGATGGTTAGATTGAAGAAATTTAGCTTCACATTCATCGATTTAGCCCACGTGAACTCAGATTTGATGGTTAGATTGAAGAAATTTAGCTTCACATTCATCGATTTAGCCCACGTGAACTCAGATTTGATGGTTAGATTGAAGAAATTTAGCTTCACATTCATCGATTTAGCCCACGTGAACTCAGATTTGATGGTTAGATTGAAGAAATTTAGCTTCACATTCATCGATTTAGCCCACGTGAACTCAGATTTGATGGTTAGATTGAAGAAATTTAGCTTCACATTCATCGATTTAGCCCACGTGAACTCAGATTTGATGGTTAGATTGAAGAAATTTAGCTTCACATTCATCGATTTAGCCCACGTGAACTCAGATTTGATGGTTAGATTGAAGAAATTTAGCTTCACATTCATCGATTTAGCCCACGTGAACTCAGATTTGATGGTTAGATTGAAGAAATTTAGCTTCACATTCATCGATTTAGCCCACGTGAACTCAGATTTGATGGTTAGATTGAAGAAATTTAGCTTCACATTCATCGATTTAGCCCACGTGAACTCAGATTTGATGGTTAGATTGAAGAAATTTAGCTTCACATTCATCGATTTAGCCCACGTGAACTCAGATTTGATGGTTAGATTGAAGAAATTTAGCTTCACATTCATCGATTTAGCCCACGTGAACTCAGATTTGATGGTTAGATTGAAGAAATTTAGCTTCACATTCATCGATTTAGCCCACGTGAACTCAGATTTGATGGTTAGATTGAAGAAATTTAGCTTCACATTCATCGATTTAGCCCACGTGAACTCAGATTTGATGGTTAGATTGAAGAAATTTAGCTTCACATTCATCGATTTAGCCCACGTGAACTCAGATTTGATGGTTAGATTGAAGAAATTTAGCTTCACATTCATCGATTTAGCCCACGTGAACTCAGATTTGATGGTTAGATTGAAGAAATTTAGCTTCACATTCATCGATTTAGCCCACGTGAACTCAGATTTGATGGTTAGATTGAAGAAATTTAGCTTCACATTCATCGATTTAGCCCACGTGAACTCAGATTTGATGGTTAGATTGAAGAAATTTAGCTTCACATTCATCGATTTAGCCCACGTGAACTCAGATTTGATGGTTAGATTGAAGAAATTTAGCTTCACATTCATCGATTTAGCCCACGTGAACTCAGATTTGATGGTTAGATTGAAGAAATTTAGCTTCACATTCATCGATTTAGCCCACGTGAACTCAGATTTGATGGTTAGATTGAAGAAATTTAGCTTCACATTCATCGATTTAGCCCACGTGAACTCAGATTTGATGGTTAGATTGAAGAAATTTAGCTTCACATTCATCGATTTAGCCCACGTGAACTCAGATTTGATGGTTAGATTGAAGAAATTTAGCTTCACATTCATCGATTTAGCCCACGTGAACTCAGATTTGATGGTTAGATTGAAGAAATTTAGCTTCACATTCATCGATTTAGCCCACGTGAACTCAGATTTGATGGTTAGATTGAAGAAATTTAGCTTCACATTCATCGATTTAGCCCACGTGAACTCAGATTTGATGGTTAGATTGAAGAAATTTAGCTTCACATTCATCGATTTAGCCCACGTGAACTCAGATTTGATGGTTAGATTGAAGAAATTTAGCTTCACATTCATCGATTTAGCCCACGTGAACTCAGATTTGATGGTTAGATTGAAGAAATTTAGCTTCACATTCATCGATTTAGCCCACGTGAACTCAGATTTGATGGTTAGATTGAAGAAATTTAGCTTCACATTCATCGATTTAGCCCACGTGAACTCAGATTTGATGGTTAGATTGAAGAAATTTAGCTTCACATTCATCGATTTAGCCCACGTGAACTCAGATTTGATGGTTAGATTGAAGAAATTTAGCTTCACATTCATCGATTTAGCCCACGTGAACTCAGATTTGATGGTTAGATTGAAGAAATTTAGCTTCACATTCATCGATTTAGCCCACGTGAACTCAGATTTGATGGTTAGATTGAAGAAATTTAGCTTCACATTCATCGATTTAGCCCACGTGAACTCAGATTTGATGGTTAGATTGAAGAAATTTAGCTTCACATTCATCGATTTAGCCCACGTGAACTCAGATTTGATGGTTAGATTGAAGAAATTTAGCTTCACATTCATCGATTTAGCCCACGTGAACTCAGATTTGATGGTTAGATTGAAGAAATTTAGCTTCACATTCATCGATTTAGCCCACGTGAACTCAGATTTGATGGTTAGATTGAAGAAATTTAGCTTCACATTCATCGATTTAGCCCACGTGAACTCAGATTTGATGGTTAGATTGAAGAAATTTAGCTTCACATTCATCGATTTAGCCCACGTGAACTCAGATTTGATGGTTAGATTGAAGAAATTTAGCT
The DNA here is from genome assembly GCA_001923025.3 of Taenia multiceps. Taxonomy (NCBI): domain Eukaryota; kingdom Metazoa; phylum Platyhelminthes; class Cestoda; order Cyclophyllidea; family Taeniidae; genus Taenia; species Taenia multiceps. The sequence goes on from MRSW03000663.1 coordinate 5,011, forward strand.
TCACATTCATCGATTTAGCCCACGTGAACTCAGATTTGATGGTTAGATTGAAGAAATTTAGCTTCACATTCATCGATTTAGCCCACGTGAACTCAGATTTGATGGTTAGATTGAAGAAATTTAGCTTCACATTCATCGATTTAGCCCACGTGAACTCAGATTTGATGGTTAGATTGAAGAAATTTAGCTTCACATTCATCGATTTAGCCCACGTGAACTCAGATTTGATGGTTAGATTGAAGAAATTTAGCTTCACATTCATCGATTTAGCCCACGTGAACTCAGATTTGATGGTTAGATTGAAGAAATTTAGCTTCACATTCATCGATTTAGCCCACGTGAACTCAGATTTGATGGTTAGATTGAAGAAATTTAGCTTCACATTCATCGATTTAGCCCACGTGAACTCAGATTTGATGGTTAGATTGAAGAAATTTAGCTTCACATTCATCGATTTAGCCCACGTGAACTCAGATTTGATGGTTAGATTGAAGAAATTTAGCTTCACATTCATCGATTTAGCCCACGTGAACTCAGATTTGATGGTTAGATTGAAGAAATTTAGCTTCACATTCATCGATTTAGCCCACGTGAACTCAGATTTGATGGTTAGATTGAAGAAATTTAGCTTCACATTCATCGATTTAGCCCACGTGAACTCAGATTTGATGGTTAGATTGAAGAAATTTAGCTTCACATTCATCGATTTAGCCCACGTGAACTCAGATTTGATGGTTAGATTGAAGAAATTTAGCTTCACATTCATCGATTTAGCCCACGTGAACTCAGATTTGATGGTTAGATTGAAGAAATTTAGCTTCACATTCATCGATTTAGCCCACGTGAACTCAGATTTGATGGTTAGATTGAAGAAATTTAGCTTCACATTCATCGATTTAGCCCACGTGAACTCAGATTTGATGGTTAGATTGAAGAAATTTAGCTTCACATTCATCGATTTAGCCCACGTGAACTCAGATTTGATGGTTAGATTGAAGAAATTTAGCTTCACATTCATCGATTTAGCCCACGTGAACTCAGATTTGATGGTTAGATTGAAGAAATTTAGCTTCACATTCATCGATTTAGCCCACGTGAACTCAGATTTGATGGTTAGATTGAAGAAATTTAGCTTCACATTCATCGATTTAGCCCACGTGAACTCAGATTTGATGGTTAGATTGAAGAAATTTAGCTTCACATTCATCGATTTAGCCCACGTGAACTCAGATTTGATGGTTAGATTGAAGAAATTTAGCTTCACATTCATCGATTTAGCCCACGTGAACTCAGATTTGATGGTTAGATTGAAGAAATTTAGCTTCACATTCATCGATTTAGCCCACGTGAACTCAGATTTGATGGTTAGATTGAAGAAATTTAGCTTCACATTCATCGATTTAGCCCACGTGAACTCAGATTTGATGGTTAGATTGAAGAAATTTAGCTTCACATTCATCGATTTAGCCCACGTGAACTCAGATTTGATGGTTAGATTGAAGAAATTTAGCTTCACATTCATCGATTTAGCCCACGTGAACTCAGATTTGATGGTTAGATTGAAGAAATTTAGCTTCACATTCATCGATTTAGCCCACGTGAACTCAGATTTGATGGTTAGATTGAAGAAATTTAGCTTCACATTCATCGATTTAGCCCACGTGAACTCAGATTTGATGGTTAGATTGAAGAAATTTAGCTTCACATTCATCGATTTAGCCCACGTGAACTCAGATTTGATGGTTAGATTGAAGAAATTTAGCTTCACATTCATCGATTTAGCCCACGTGAACTCAGATTTGATGGTTAGATTGAAGAAATTTAGCTTCACATTCATCGATTTAGCCCACGTGAACTCAGATTTGATGGTTAGATTGAAGAAATTTAGCTTCACATTCATCGATTTAGCCCACGTGAACTCAGATTTGATGGTTAGATTGAAGAAATTTAGCTTCACATTCATCGATTTAGCCCACGTGAACTCAGATTTGATGGTTAGATTGAAGAAATTTAGCTTCACATTCATCGATTTAGCCCACGTGAACTCAGATTTGATGGTTAGATTGAAGAAATTTAGCTTCACATTCATCGATTTAGCCCACGTGAACTCAGATTTGATGGTTAGATTGAAGAAATTTAGCTTCACATTCATCGATTTAGCCCACGTGAACTCAGATTTGATGGTTAGATTGAAGAAATTTAGCTTCACATTCATCGATTTAGCCCACGTGAACTCAGATTTGATGGTTAGATTGAAGAAATTTAGCTTCACATTCATCGATTTAGCCCACGTGAACTCAGATTTGATGGTTAGATTGAAGAAATTTAGCTTCACATTCGTCGATTTAGCCCACGTGAACTCAGATTTGATGGTTAGATTGAAGAAATTTAGCTTCACATTCATCGATTTAGCCCACGTGAACTCAGATTTGATGGTTAGATTGAAGAAATTTAGCTTCACATTCATCGATTTAGCCCACGTGAACTCAGATTTGATGGTTAGATTGAAGAAATTTAGCTTCACATTCATCGATTTAGCCCACGTGAACTCAGATTTGATGGTTAGATTGAAGAAATTTAGCTTCACATTCATCGATTTAGCCCACGTGAACTCAGATTTGATGGTTAGATTGAAGAAATTTAGCTTCACATTCATCGATTTAGCCCACGTGAACTCAGATTTGATGGTTAGATTGAAGAAATTTAGCTTCACATTCATCGATTTAGCCCACGTGAACTCAGATTTGATGGTTAGATTGAAGAAATTTAGCTTCACATTCATCGATTTAGCCCACGTGAACTCAGATTTGATGGTTAGATTGAAGAAATTTAGCTTCACATTCATCGATTTAGCCCACGTGAACTCAGATTTGATGGTTAGATTGAAGAAATTTAGCTTCACATTCATCGATTTAGCCCACGTGAACTCAGATTTGATGGTTAGATTGAAGAAATTTAGCTTCACATTCATCGATTTAGCCCACGTGAACTCAGATTTGATGGTTAGATTGAAGAAATTTAGCTTCACATTCATCGATTTAGCCCACGTGAACTCAGATTTGATGGTTAGATTGAAGAAATTTAGCTTCACATTCATCGATTTAGCCCACGTGAACTCAGATTTGATGGTTAGATTGAAGAAATTTAGCTTCACATTCATCGATTTAGCCCACGTGAACTCAGATTTGATGGTTAGATTGAAGAAATTTAGCTTCACATTCATCGATTTAGCCCACGTGAACTCAGATTTGATGGTTAGATTGAAGAAATTTAGCTTCACATTCATCGATTTAGCCCACGTGAACTCAGATTTGATGGTTAGATTGAAGAAATTTAGCTTCACATTCATCGATTTAGCCCACGTGAACTCAGATTTGATGGTTAGATTGAAGAAATTTAGCTTCACATTCATCGATTTAGCCCACGTGAACTCAGATTTGATGGTTAGATTGAAGAAATTTAGCTTCACATTCATCGATTTAGCCCACGTGAACTCAGATTTGATGGTTAGATTGAAGAAATTTAGCTTCACATTCATCGATTTAGCCCACGTGAACTCAGATTTGATGGTTAGATTGAAGAAATTTAGCTTCACATTCATCGATTTAGCCCACGTGAACTCAGATTTGATGGTTAGATTGAAGAAATTTAGCTTCACATTCATCGATTTAGCCCACGTGAACTCAGATTTGATGGTTAGATTGAAGAAATTTAGCTTCACATTCATCGATTTAGCCCACGTGAACTCAGATTTGATGGTTAGATTGAAGAAATTTAGCTTCACATTCATCGATTTAGCCCACGTGAACTCAGATTTGATGGTTAGATTGAAGAAATTTAGCTTCACATTCATCGATTTAGCCCACGTGAACTCAGATTTGATGGTTAGATTGAAGAAATTTAGCTTCACATTCATCGATTTAGCCCACGTGAACTCAGATTTGATGGTTAGATTGAAGAAATTTAGCTTCACATTCATCGATTTAGCCCACGTGAACTCAGATTTGATGGTTAGATTGAAGAAATTTAGCTTCACATTCATCGATTTAGCCCACGTGAACTCAGATTTGATGGTTAGATTGAAGAAATTTAGCTTCACATTCATCGATTTAGCCCACGTGAACTCAGATTTGATGGTTAGATTGAAGAAATTTAGCTTCACATTCATCGATTTAGCCCACGTGAACTCAGATTTGATGGTTAGATTGAAGAAATTTAGCTTCACATTCATCGATTTAGCCCACGTGAACTCAGATTTGATGGTTAGATTGAAGAAATTTAGCTTCACATTCATCGATTTAGCCCACGTGAACTCAGATTTGATGGTTAGATTGAAGAAATTTAGCTTCACATTCATCGATTTAGCCCACGTGAACTCAGATTTGATGGTTAGATTGAAGAAATTTAGCTTCACATTCATCGATTTAGCCCACGTGAACTCAGATTTGATGGTTAGATTGAAGAAATTTAGCTTCACATTCATCGATTTAGCCCACGTGAACTCAGATTTGATGGTTAGATTGAAGAAATTTAGCTTCACATTCATCGATTTAGCCCACGTGAACTCAGATTTGATGGTTAGATTGAAGAAATTTAGCTTCACATTCATCGATTTAGCCCACGTGAACTCAGATTTGATGGTTAGATTGAAGAAATTTAGCTTCACATTCATCGATTTAGCCCACGTGAACTCAGATTTGATGGTTAGATTGAAGAAATTTAGCTTCACATTCATCGATTTAGCCCACGTGAACTCAGATTTGATGGTTAGATTGAAGAAATTTAGCTTCACATTCATCGATTTAGCCCACGTGAACTCAGATTTGATGGTTAGATTGAAGAAATTTAGCTTCACATTCATCGATTTAGCCCACGTGAACTCAGATTTGATGGTTAGATTGAAGAAATTTAGCTTCACATTCATCGATTTAGCCCACGTGAACTCAGATTTGATGGTTAGATTGAAGAAATTTAGCTTCACATTCATCGATTTAGCCCACGTGAACTCAGATTTGATGGTTAGATTGAAGAAATTTAGCTTCACATTCATCGATTTAGCCCACGTGAACTCAGATTTGATGGTTAGATTGAAGAAATTTAGCTTCACATTCATCGATTTAGCCCACGTGAACTCAGATTTGATGGTTAGATTGAAGAAATTTAGCTTCACATTCATCGATTTAGCCCACGTGAACTCAGATTTGATGGTTAGATTGAAGAAATTTAGCTTCACATTCATCGATTTAGCCCACGTGAACTCAGATTTGATGGTTAGATTGAAGAAATTTAGCTTCACATTCATCGATTTAGCCCACGTGAACTCAGATTTGATGGTTAGATTGAAGAAATTTAGCTTCACATTCATCGATTTAGCCCACGTGAACTCAGATTTGATGGTTAGATTGAAGAAATTTAGCTTCACATTCATCGATTTAGCCCACGTGAACTCAGATTTGATGGTTAGATTGAAGAAATTTAGCTTCACATTCATCGATTTAGCCCACGTGAACTCAGATTTGATGGTTAGATTGAAGAAATTTAGCTTCACATTCATCGATTTAGCCCACGTGAACTCAGATTTGATGGTTAGATTGAAGAAATTTAGCTTCACATTCATCGATTTAGCCCACGTGAACTCAGATTTGATGGTTAGATTGAAGAAATTTAGCTTCACATTCATCGATTTAGCCCACGTGAACTCAGATTTGATGGTTAGATTGAAGAAATTTAGCTTCACATTCATCGATTTAGCCCACGTGAACTCAGATTTGATGGTTAGATTGAAGAAATTTAGCTTCACATTCATCGATTTAGCCCACGTGAACTCAGATTTGATGGTTAGATTGAAGAAATTTAGCTTCACATTCGTCGATTTAGCCCACGTGAACTCAGATTTGATGGTTAGATTGAAGAAATTTAGCTTCACATTCATCGATTTAGCCCACGTGAACTCAGATTTGATGGTTAGATTGAAGAAATTTAGCTTCACATTCATCGATTTAGCCCACGTGAACTCAGATTTGATGGTTAGATTGAAGAAATTTAGCTTCACATTCATCGATTTAGCCCACGTGAACTCAGATTTGATGGTTAGATTGAAGAAATTTAGCTTCACATTCATCGATTTAGCCCACGTGAACTCAGATTTGATGGTTAGATTGAAGAAATTTAGCTTCACATTCATCGATTTAGCCCACGTGAACTCAGATTTGATGGTTAGATTGAAGAAATTTAGCTTCACATTCATCGATTTAGCCCACGTGAACTCAGATTTGATGGTTAGATTGAAGAAATTTAGCTTCACATTCATCGATTTAGCCCACGTGAACTCAGATTTGATGGTTAGATTGAAGAAATTTAGCTTCACATTCATCGATTTAGCCCACGTGAACTCAGATTTGATGGTTAGATTGAAGAAATTTAGCTTCACATTCATCGATTTAGCCCACGTGAACTCAGATTTGATGGTTAGATTGAAGAAATTTAGCTTCACATTCATCGATTTAGCCCACGTGAACTCAGATTTGATGGTTAGATTGAAGAAATTTAGCTTCACATTCATCGATTTAGCCCACGTGAACTCAGATTTGATGGTTAGATTGAAGAAATTTAGCTTCACATTCATCGATTTAGCCCACGTGAACTCAGATTTGATGGTTAGATTGAAGAAATTTAGCTTCACATTCATCGATTTAGCCCACGTGAACTCAGATTTGATGGTTAGATTGAAGAAATTTAGCTTCACATTCATCGATTTAGCCCACGTGAACTCAGATTTGATGGTTAGATTGAAGAAATTTAGCTTCACATTCATCGATTTAGCCCACGTGAACTCAGATTTGATGGTTAGATTGAAGAAATTTAGCTTCACATTCATCGATTTAGCCCACGTGAACTCAGATTTGATGGTTAGATTGAAGAAATTTAGCTTCACATTCATCGATTTAGCCCACGTGAACTCAGATTTGATGGTTAGATTGAAGAAATTTAGCTTCACATTCATCGATTTAGCCCACGTGAACTCAGATTTGATGGTTAGATTGAAGAAATTTAGCTTCACATTCATCGATTTAGCCCACGTGAACTCAGATTTGATGGTTAGATTGAAGAAATTTAGCTTCACATTCATCGATTTAGCCCACGTGAACTCAGATTTGATGGTTAGATTGAAGAAATTTAGCTTCACATTCATCGATTTAGCCCACGTGAACTCAGATTTGATGGTTAGATTGAAGAAATTTAGCTTCACATTCATCGATTTAGCCCACGTGAACTCAGATTTGATGGTTAGATTGAAGAAATTTAGCTTCACATTCATCGATTTAGCCCACGTGAACTCAGATTTGATGGTTAGATTGAAGAAATTTAGCTTCACATTCATCGATTTAGCCCACGTGAACTCAGATTTGATGGTTAGATTGAAGAAATTTAGCTTCACATTCATCGATTTAGCCCACGTGAACTCAGATTTGATGGTTAGATTGAAGAAATTTAGCTTCACATTCATCGATTTAGCCCACGTGAACTCAGATTTGATGGTTAGATTGAAGAAATTTAGCTTCACATTCATCGATTTAGCCCACGTGAACTCAGATTTGATGGTTAGATTGAAGAAATTTAGCTTCACATTCATCGATTTAGCCCACGTGAACTCAGATTTGATGGTTAGATTGAAGAAATTTAGCTTCACATTCATCGATTTAGCCCACGTGAACTCAGATTTGATGGTTAGATTGAAGAAATTTAGCTTCACATTCATCGATTTAGCCCACGTGAACTCAGATTTGATGGTTAGATTGAAGAAATTTAGCTTCACATTCATCGATTTAGCCCACGTGAACTCAGATTTGATGGTTAGATTGAAGAAATTTAGCTTCACATTCATCGATTTAGCCCACGTGAACTCAGATTTGATGGTTAGATTGAAGAAATTTAGCTTCACATTCATCGATTTAGCCCACGTGAACTCAGATTTGATGGTTAGATTGAAGAAATTTAGCTTCACATTCATCGATTTAGCCCACGTGAACTCAGATTTGATGGTTAGATTGAAGAAATTTAGCTTCACATTCATCGATTTAGCCCACGTGAACTCAGATTTGATGGTTAGATTGAAGAAATTTAGCTTCACATTCATCGATTTAGCCCACGTGAACTCAGATTTGATGGTTAGATTGAAGAAATTTAGCTTCACATTCATCGATTTAGCCCACGTGAACTCAGATTTGATGGTTAGATTGAAGAAATTTAGCTTCACATTCATCGATTTAGCCCACGTGAACTCAGATTTGATGGTTAGATTGAAGAAATTTAGCTTCACATTCATCGATTTAGCCCACGTGAACTCAGATTTGATGGTTAGATTGAAGAAATTTAGCTTCACATTCATCGATTTAGCCCACGTGAACTCAGATTTGATGGTTAGATTGAAGAAATTTAGCTTCACATTCATCGATTTAGCCCACGTGAACTCAGATTTGATGGTTAGATTGAAGAAATTTAGCTTCACATTCATCGATTTAGCCCACGTGAACTCAGATTTGATGGTTAGATTGAAGAAATTTAGCTTCACATTCATCGATTTAGCCCACGTGAACTCAGATTTGATGGTTAGATTGAAGAAATTTAGCTTCACATTCATCGATTTAGCCCACGTGAACTCAGATTTGATGGTTAGATTGAAGAAATTTAGCTTCACATTCATCGATTTAGCCCACGTGAACTCAGATTTGATGGTTAGATTGAAGAAATTTAGCTTCACATTCATCGATTTAGCCCACGTGAACTCAGATTTGATGGTTAGATTGAAGAAATTTAGCTTCACATTCATCGATTTAGCCCACGTGAACTCAGATTTGATGGTTAGATTGAAGAAATTTAGCTTCACATTCATCGATTTAGCCCACGTGAACTCAGATTTGATGGTTAGATTGAAGAAATTTAGCTTCACATTCATCGATTTAGCCCACGTGAACTCAGATTTGATGGTTAGATTGAAGAAATTTAGCTTCACATTCATCGATTTAGCCCACGTGAACTCAGATTTGATGGTTAGATTGAAGAAATTTAGCTTCACATTCATCGATTTAGCCCACGTGAACTCAGATTTGATGGTTAGATTGAAGAAATTTAGCTTCACATTCGATTTAGCCCACGTGAACTCAGATTTGATGGTTAGATTGAAGAAATTTAGCTTCACATTCATCGATTTAGCCCACGTGAACTCAGATTTGATGGTTAGATTGAAGAAATTTAGCTTCACATTCATCGATTTAGCCCACGTGAACTCAGATTTGATGGTTAGATTGAAGAAATTTAGCTTCACATTCATCGATTTAGCCCACGTGAACTCAGATTTGATGGTTAGATTGAAGAAATTTAGCTTCACATTCATCGATTTAGCCCACGTGAACTCAGATTTGATGGTTAGATTGAAGAAATTTAGCTTCACATTCATCGATTTAGCCCACGTGAACTCAGATTTGATGGTTAGATTGAAGAAATTTAGCTTCACATTCATCGATTTAGCCCACGTGAACTCAGATTTGATGGTTAGATTGAAGAAATTTAGCTTCACATTCATCGATTTAGCCCACGTGAACTCAGATTTGATGGTTAGATTGAAGAAATTTAGCTTCACATTCATCGATTTAGCCCACGTGAACTCAGATTTGATGGTTAGATTGAAGAAATTTAGCTTCACATTCATCGATTTAGCCCACGTGAACTCAGATTTGATGGTTAGATTGAAGAAATTTAGCTTCACATTCATCGATTTAGCCCACGTGAACTCAGATTTGATGGTTAGATTGAAGAAATTTAGCTTCACATTCATCGATTTAGCCCACGTGAACTCAGATTTGATGGTTAGATTGAAGAAATTTAGCTTCACATTCATCGATTTAGCCCACGTGAACTCAGATTTGATGGTTAGATTGAAGAAATTTAGCTTCACATTCATCGATTTAGCCCACGTGAACTCAGATTTGATGGTTAGATTGAAGAAATTTAGCTTCACATTCATCGATTTAGCCCACGTGAACTCAGATTTGATGGTTAGATTGAAGAAATTTAGCTTCACATTCATCGATTTAGCCCACGTGAACTCAGATTTGATGGTTAGATTGAAGAAATTTAGCTTCACATTCATCGATTTAGCCCACGTGAACTCAGATTTGATGGTTAGATTGAAGAAATTTAGCTTCACATTCATCGATTTAGCCCACGTGAACTCAGATTTGATGGTTAGATTGAAGAAATTTAGCTTCACATTCGTCGATTTAGCCCACGTGAACTCAGATTTGATGGTTAGATTGAAGAAATTTAGCTTCACATTCATCGATTTAGCCCACGTGAACTCAGATTTGATGGTTAGATTGAAGAAATTTAGCTTCACATTCATCGATTTAGCCCACGTGAACTCAGATTTGATGGTTAGATTGAAGAAATTTAGCTTCACATTCATCGATTTAGCCCACGTGAACTCAGATTTGATGGTTAGATTGAAGAAATTTAGCTTCACATTCATCGATTTAGCCCACGTGAACTCAGATTTGATGGTTAGATTGAAGAAATTTAGCTTCACATTCATCGATTTAGCCCACGTGAACTCAGATTTGATGGTTAGATTGAAGAAATTTAGCTTCACATTCATCGATTTAGCCCACGTGAACTCAGATTTGATGGTTAGATTGAAGAAATTTAGCTTCACATTCATCGATTTAGCCCACGTGAACTCAGATTTGATGGTTAGATTGAAGAAATTTAGCTTCACATTCATCGATTTAGCCCACGTGAACTCAGATTTGATGGTTAGATTGAAGAAATTTAGCTTCACATTCATCGATTTAGCCCACGTGAACTCAGATTTGATGGTTAGATTGAAGAATTTAGCTTCACATTCATCGATTTAGCCCACGTGAACTCAGATTTGATGGTTAGATTGAAGAAATTTAGCTTCACATTCATCGATTTAGCCCACGTGAACTCAGATTTGATGGTTAGATTGAAGAAATTTAGCTTCACATTCATCGATTTAGCCCACGTGAACTCAGATTTGATGGTTAGATTGAAGAAATTTAGCTTCACATTCATCGATTTAGCCCACGTGAACTCAGATTTGATGGTTAGATTGAAGAAATTTAGCTTCACATTCATCGATTTAGCCCACGTGAACTCAGATTTGATGGTTAGATTGAAGAAATTTAGCTTCACATTCATCGATTTAGCCCACGTGAACTCAGATTTGATGGTTAGATTGAAGAAATTTAGCTTCACATTCATCGATTTAGCCCACGTGAACTCAGATTTGATGGTTAGATTGAAGAAATTTAGCTTCACATTCATCGATTTAGCCCACGTGAACTCAGATTTGATGGTTAGATTGAAGAAATTTAGCTTCACATTCATCGATTTAGCCCACGTGAACTCAGATTTGATGGTTAGATTGAAGAAATTTAGCTTCACATTCATCGATTTAGCCCACGTGAACTCAGATTTGATGGTTAGATTGAAGAAATTTAGCTTCACATTCATCGATTTAGCCCACGTGAACTCAGATTTGATGGTTAGATTGAAGAAATTTAGCTTCACATTCATCGATTTAGCCCACGTGAACTCAGATTTGATGGTTAGATTGAAGAAATTTAGCTTCACATTCATCGATTTAGCCCACGTGAACTCAGATTTGATGGTTAGATTGAAGAAATTTAGCTTCACATTCATCGATTTAGCCCACGTGAACTCAGATTTGATGGTTAGATTGAAGAAATTTAGCTTCACATTCATCGATTTAGCCCACGTGAACTCAGATTTGATGGTTAGATTGAAGAAATTTAGCTTCACATTCATCGATTTAGCCCACGTGAACTCAGATTTGATGGTTAGATTGAAGAAATTTAGCTTCACATTCATCGATTTAGCCCACGTGAACTCAGATTTGATGGTTAGATTGAAGAAATTTAGCTTCACATTCATCGATTTAGCCCACGTGAACTCAGATTTGATGGTTAGATTGAAGAAATTTAGCTTCACATTCATCGATTTAGCCCACGTGAACTCAGATTTGATGGTTAGATTGAAGAAATTTAGCTTCACATTCATCGATTTAGCCCACGTGAACTCAGATTTGATGGTTAGATTGAAGAAATTTAGCTTCACATTCATCGATTTAGCCCACGTGAACTCAGATTTGATGGTTAGATTGAAGAAATTTAGCTTCACATTCATCGATTTAGCCCACGTGAACTCAGATTTGATGGTTAGATTGAAGAAATTTAGCTTCACATTCATCGATTTAGCCCACGTGAACTCAGATTTGATGGTTAGATTGAAGAAATTTAGCTTCACATTCATCGATTTAGCCCACGTGAACTCAGATTTGATGGTTAGATTGAAGAAATTTAGCTTCACATTCATCGATTTAGCCCACGTGAACTCAGATTTGATGGTTAGATTGAAGAAATTTAGCTTCACATTCATCGATTTAGCCCACGTGAACTCAGATTTGATGGTTAGATTGAAGAAATTTAGCTTCACATTCATCGATTTAGCCCACGTGAACTCAGATTTGATGGTTAGATTGAAGAAATTTAGCTTCACATTCATCGATTTAGCCCACGTGAACTCAGATTTGATGGTTAGATTGAAGAAATTTAGCTTCACATTCATCGATTTAGCCCACGTGAACTCAGATTTGATGGTTAGATTGAAGAAATTTAGCTTCACATTCATCGATTTAGCCCACGTGAACTCAGATTTGATGGTTAGATTGAAGAAATTTAGCTTCACATTCATCGATTTAGCCCACGTGAACTCAGATTTGATGGTTAGATTGAAGAAATTTAGCTTCACATTCATCGATTTAGCCCACGTGAACTCAGATTTGATGGTTAGATTGAAGAAATTTAGCTTCACATTCATCGATTTAGCCCACGTGAACTCAGATTTGATGGTTAGATTGAAGAAATTTAGCTTCACATTCATCGATTTAGCCCACGTGAACTCAGATTTGATGGTTAGATTGAAGAAATTTAGCTTCACATTCATCGATTTAGCCCACGTGAACTCAGATTTGATGGTTAGATTGAAGAAATTTAGCTTCACATTCATCGATTTAGCCCACGTGAACTCAGATTTGATGGTTAGATTGAAGAAATTTAGCTTCACATTCATCGATTTAGCCCACGTGAACTCAGATTTGATGGTTAGATTGAAGAAATTTAGCTTCACATTCATCGATTTAGCCCACGTGAACTCAGATTTGATGGTTAGATTGAAGAAATTTAGCTTCACATTCATCGATTTAGCCCACGTGAACTCAGATTTGATGGTTAGATTGAAGAAATTTAGCTTCACATTCATCGATTTAGCCCACGTGAACTCAGATTTGATGGTTAGATTGAAGAAATTTAGCTTCACATTCATCGATTTAGCCCACGTGAACTCAGATTTGATGGTTAGATTGAAGAAATTTAGCTTCACATTCATCGATTTAGCCCACGTGAACTCAGATTTGATGGTTAGATTGAAGAAATTTAGCTTCACATTCGATTTAGCCCACGTGAACTCAGATTTGATGGTTAGATTGAAGAAATTTAGCTTCACATTCATCGATTTAGCCCACGTGAACTCAGATTTGATGGTTAGATTGAAGAAATTTAGCTTCACATTCATCGATTTAGCCCACGTGAACTCAGATTTGATGGTTAGATTGAAGAAATTTAGCTTCACATTCATCGATTTAGCCCACGTGAACTCAGATTTGATGGTTAGATTGAAGAAATTTAGCTTCACATTCATCGATTTAGCCCACGTGAACTCAGATTTGATGGTTAGATTGAAGAAATTTAGCTTCACATTCATCGATTTAGCCCACGTGAACTCAGATTTGATGGTTAGATTGAAGAAATTTAGCTTCATTCATCGATTTAGCCCACGTGAACTCAGATTTGATGGTTAGATTGAAGAAATTTAGCTTCACATTCATCGATTTAGCCCACGTGAACTCAGATTTGATGGTTAGATTGAAGAAATTTAGCTTCACATTCATCGATTTAGCCCACGTGAACTCAGATTTGATGGTTAGATTGAAGAAATTTAGCTTCACATTCATCGATTTAGCCCACGTGAACTCAGATTTGATGGTTAGATTGAAGAAATTTAGCTTCACATTCATCGATTTAGCCCACGTGAACTCAGATTTGATGGTTAGATTGAAGAAATTTAGCTTCACATTCATCGATTTAGCCCACGTGAACTCAGATTTGATGGTTAGATTGAAGAAATTTAGCTTCATTCATCGATTTAGCCCACGTGAACTCAGATTTGATGGTTAGATTGAAGAAATTTAGCTTCACATTCATCGATTTAGCCCACGTGAACTCAGATTTGATGGTTAGATTGAAGAAATTTAGCTTCACATTCATCGATTTAGCCCACGTGAACTCAGATTTGATGGTTAGATTGAAGAAATTTAGCTTCACATTCATCGATTTAGCCCACGTGAACTCAGATTTGATGGTTAGATTGAAGAAATTTAGCTTCACATTCATCGATTTAGCCCACGTGAACTCAGATTTGATGGTTAGATTGAAGAAATTTAGCTTCACATTCATCGATTTAGCCCACGTGAACTCAGATTTGATGGTTAGATTGAAGAAATTTAGCTTCACATTCATCGATTTAGCCCACGTGAACTCAGATTTGATGGTTAGATTGAAGAAATTTAGCTTCACATTCATCGATTTAGCCCACGTGAACTCAGATTTGATGGTTAGATTGAAGAAATTTAGCTTCACATTCATCGATTTAGCCCACGTGAACTCAGATTTGATGGTTAGATTGAAGAAATTTAGCTTCACATTCATCGATTTAGCCCACGTGAACTCAGATTTGATGGTTAGATTGAAGAAATTTAGCTTCACATTCTCGATTTAGCCCACGTGAACTCAGATTTGATGGTTAGATTGAAGAAATTTAGCTTCACATTCATCGATTTAGCCCACGTGAACTCAGATTTGATGGTTAGATTGAAGAAATTTAGCTTCACATTCATCGATTTAGCCCACGTGAACTCAGATTTGATGGTTAGATTGAAGAAATTTAGCTTCACATTCATCGATTTAGCCCACGTGAACTCAGATTTGATGGTTAGATTGAAGAAATTTAGCTTTTCACGATTTAGCCCACGTGAACTCAGATTTGATGGTTAGATTGAAGAAATTTAGCTTCACATTCATCGATTTAGCCCACGTGAACTCAGATTTGATGGTTAGATTGAAGAAATTTAGCTTCACATTCATCGATTTAGCCCACGTGAACTCAGATTTGATGGTTAGATTGAAGAAATTTAGCTTCACATTCATCGATTTAGCCCACGTGAACTCAGATTTGATGGTTAGATTGAAGAAATTTAGCTTCACATTCATCGATTTAGCCCACGTGAACTCAGATTGATGGTTAGATTGAAGAAATTTAGCTTCACATTCATCGATTTAGCCCACGTGAACTCAGATTTGATGGTTAGATTGAAGAAATTTAGCTTCACATTCATCGATTTAGCCCACGTGAACTCAGATTTGATGGTTAGATTGAAGAAATTTAGCTTCACATTCGTCGATTTAGCCCACGTGAACTCAGATTTGATGGTTAGAGTGAAGAAATTTAGCTTCACATTCATCGATTTAGCCCACGTGAACTCAGATTTGATGGTTAGATTGAAGAAATTTAGCTTCACATTCATCGATTTAGCCCACGTGAACTCAGATTTGATGGTTAGATTGAAGAAATTTAGCTTCACATTCATCGATTTAGCCCACGTGAACTCAGATTTGATGGTTAGATTGAAGAAATTTAGCTTCACATTCATCGATTTAGCCCACGTGAACTCAGATTTGATGGTTAGATTGAAGAAATTTAGCTTCACATTCATCGATTTAGCCCACGTGAACTCAGATTTGATGGTTAGATTGAAGAAATTTAGCTTCACATTCATCGATTTAGCCCACGTGAACTCAGATTTGATGGTTAGATTGAAGAAATTTAGCTTCACATTCATCGATTTAGCCCACGTGAACTCAGATTTGATGGTTAGATTGAAGAAATTTAGCTTCACATTCGATTTAGCCCACGTGAACTCAGATTTGATGGTTAGATTGAAGAAATTTAGCTTCACATTCATCGATTTAGCCCACGTGAACTCAGATTTGATGGTTAGATTGAAGAAATTTAGCTTCACATTCATCGATTTAGCCCACGTGAACTCAGATTTGATGGTTAGATTGAAGAAATTTAGCTTCACATTCATCGATTTAGCCCACGTGAACTCAGATTTGATGGTTAGATTGAAGAAATTTAGCTTCACATTCATCGATTTAGCCCACGTGAACTCAGATTTGATGGTTAGATTGAAGAAATTTAGCTTCACATTCATCGATTTAGCCCACGTGAACTCAGATTTGATGGTTAGATTGAAGAAATTTAGCTTCACATTCATCGATTTAGCCCACGTGAACTCAGATTTGATGGTTAGATTGAAGAAATTTAGCTTCACATTCATCGATTTAGCCCACGTGAACTCAGATTTGATGGTTAGATTGAAGAAATTTAGCTTCACATTCATCGATTTAGCCCACGTGAACTCAGATTTGATGGTTAGATTGAAGAAATTTAGCTTCACATTCATCGATTTAGCCCACGTGAACTCAGATTTGATGGTTAGATTGAAGAAATTTAGCTTCACATTCATCGATTTAGCCCACGTGAACTCAGATTTGATGGTTAGATTGAAGAAATTTAGCTTCACATTCATCGATTTAGCCCACGTGAACTCAGATTTGATGGTTAGATTGAAGAAATTAGCTTCACATTCATCGATTTAGCCCACGTGAACTCAGATTTGATGGTTAGATTGAAGAAATTTAGCTTCACATTCATCGATTTAGCCCACGTGAACTCAGATTTGATGGTTAGATTGAAAAAATTTAGCTTCACATTCATCGATTTAGCCCACGTGAACTCAGATTTGATGGTTAGATTGAAGAAATTTAGCTTCACATTCATCGATTTAGCCCACGTGAACTCAGATTTGATGGTTAGATTGAAGAAATTTAGCTTCACATTCATCGATTTAGCCCACGTGAACTCAGATTTGATGGTTAGATTGAAGAAATTTAGCTTCACATTCATCGATTTAGCCCACGTGAACTCAGATTTGATGGTTAGATTGAAGAAATTTAGCTTCATTCATCGATTTAGCCCACGTGAACTCAGATTTGATGGTTAGATTGAAGAAATTTAGCTTCACATTCATCGATTTAGCCCACGTGAACTCAGATTTGATGGTTAGATTGAAGAAATTTAGCTTCACATTCATCGATTTAGCCCACGTGAACTCAGATTGATGGTTAGATTGAAGAAATTTAGCTTCACATTCATCGATTTAGCCCACGTGAACTCAGATTTGATGGTTAGATTGAAGAAATTTAGCTTCACATTCATCGATTTAGCCCACGTGAACTCAGATTTGATGGTTAGATTGAAGAAATTTAGCTTCACATTCATCGATTTAGCCCACGTGAACTCAGATTTGATGGTTAGATTGAAGAAATTTAGCTTCACATTCATCGATTTAGCCCACGTGAACTCAGATTTGATGGTTAGATTGAAGAAATTTAGCTTCACATTCATCGATTTAGCCCACGTGAACTCAGATTTGATGGTTAGATTGAAGAAATTTAGCTTCGCATTCATCGATTTAGCCCACGTGAACTCAGATTTGATGGTTAGATTGAAGAAATTTAGCTTCACATTCATCGATTTAGCCCACGTGAACTCAGATTTGATGGTTAGATTGAAGAAATTTAGCTTCACATTCATCGATTTAGCCCACGTGAACTCAGATTTGATGGTTAGATTGAAGAAATTATCTTCACATTCATCGATTTAGCCCACGTGAACTCAGATTTGATGGTTAGATTGAAGAAATTTAGCTTCAC
This sequence comes from Taenia multiceps, assembly GCA_001923025.3. Taxonomy (NCBI): domain Eukaryota; kingdom Metazoa; phylum Platyhelminthes; class Cestoda; order Cyclophyllidea; family Taeniidae; genus Taenia; species Taenia multiceps. The sequence goes on from MRSW03000663.1 coordinate 23,007, forward strand.
ATTCATCGATTTAGCCCACGTGAACTCAGATTTGATGGTTAGATTGAAGAAATTTAGCTTCACATTCATCGATTTAGCCCACGTGAACTCAGATTTGATGGTTAGATTGAAGAAATTTAGCTTCACATTCATCGATTTAGCCCACGTGAACTCAGATTGATGGTTAGATTGAAGAAATTTAGCTTCACATTCATCGATTTAGCCCACGTGAACTCAGATTTGATGGTTAGATTGAAGAAATTTAGCTTCACATTCATCGATTTAGCCCACGTGAACTCAGATTTGATGGTTAGATTGAAGAAATTTAGCTTCACATTCATCGATTTAGCCCACGTGAACTCAGATTTGATGGTTAGATTGAAGAAGAAATTCACATTCATCGATTTAGCCCACGTGAACTCAGATTTGATGGTTAGATTGAAGAAATTTAGCTTCACATTTCGATTTAGCCCACGTGAACTCAGATTGATGGTTAGATTGAAGAAATTTAGCTTCACATTCGATTTAGCCCACGTGAACTCAGATTTGATGGTTAGATTGAAGAAATTTAGCTTCCATTCATCGATTTAGCCCACGTGAACTCAGATTTGATGGTTAGATTGAAGAAATTTAGCTTCACATTCATCGATTTAGCCCACGTGAACTCAGATTTGATGGTTAGATTGAAGAAATTTAGCTTCACATTCATCGATTTAGCCCACGTGAACTCAGATTTGATGGTTAGATTGAAGAAATTTAGCTTCACATTCGTCGATTTAGCCCACGTGAACTCAGATTTGATGGTTAGATGGAAGAAATTTAGCTTCACATTCATCGATTTAGCCCACGTGAACTCAGATTTGATGGTTAGATTGAAGAAATTTAGCTTCACATCGATTTAGCCCACGTGAACTCAGATTTGATGGTTAGATTGAAGAAATTTAGCTTCACATTCATCGATTTAGCCCACGTGAACTCAGATTTGATGGTTAGATTGAAGAAATTTAGCTTCACATTCGTCGATTTAGCCCACGTGAACTCAGATTTGATGGTTAGATTGAAGAAATTTAGCTTCACATTCATCGATTTAGCCCACGTGAACTCAGATTTGATGGTTAGATTGAAGAAATTTAGCTTCACATTCATCGATTTAGCCCACGTGAACTCAGATTTGATGGTTAGATTGAAGAAATTTAGCTTCACATTCATCGATTTAGCCCACGTGAACTCAGATTTGATGGTTAGATTGAAGAAATTTAGCTTCACATTCATCGATTTAGCCCACGTGAACTCAGATTTGATGGTTAGATTGAAGAAATTTAGCTTCACATTCATCGATTTAGCCCACGTGAACTCAGATTTGATGGTTAGATTGAAGAAATTTAGCTTCACATTATCGATTTAGCCCACGTGAACTCAGATTTGATGGTTAGATTGAAGAAATTTAGCTTCACATTCATCGATTTAGCCCACGTGAACTCAGATTTGATGGTTAGATTGAAGAAATTTAGCTTCACATTCATCGATTTAGCCCACGTGAACTCAGATTTGATGGTTAGATTGAAGAAATTTAGCTTACATTCATCGATTTAGCCCACGTGAACTCAGATTTGATGGTTAGATTGAAGAAATTTAGCTTCACATTCATCGATTTAGCCCACGTGAACTCAGATTTGATGGTTAGATTGAAGAAATTTAGCTTCACATTCATCGATTTAGCCCACGTGAACTCAGATTTGATGGTTAGATTGAAGAAATTTAGCTTCACATTCGTCGATTTAGCCCACGTGAACTCAGATTTGATGGTTAGATTGAAGAAAATTTAGCTTCATTCATCGATTTAGCCCACGTGAACTCAGATTTGATGGTTAGATTGAAGAAATTTAGCTTCACATTCATCGATTTAGCCCACGTGAACTCAGATTTGATGGTTAGATTGAAGAAATTTAGCTTCACATTCATCGATTTAGCCCACGTGAACTCAGATTTGATGGTTAGATTGAAGAAATTTAGCTTCACATTCATCGATTTAGCCCACGTGAACTCAGATTTGATGGTTAGATTGAAGAAATTTAGCTTCACATTCATCGATTTAGCCCACGTGAACTCAGATTTGATGGTTAGATTGAAGAAATTTAGCTTCACATTCGTCGATTTAGCCCACGTGAACTCAGATTTGATGGTTAGATTGAAGAAATTTAGCTTCACATTCATCGATTTAGCCCACGTGAACTCAGATTTGATGGTTAGATTGAAGAAATTTAGCTTCACATTCATCGATTTAGCCCACGTGAACTCAGATTTGATGGTTAGATTGAAGAAATTTAGCTTCACATTCATCGATTTAGCCCACGTGAACTCAGATTTGATGGTTAGATTGAAGAAATTTAGCTTCACATTCATCGATTTAGCCCACGTGAACTCAGATTTGATGGTTAGATTGAAGAAATTTAGCTTCACATTTCGATTTAGCCCACGTGAACTCAGATTTGATGGTTAGATTGAAGAAATTTAGCTTCACATTCATCGATTTAGCCCACGTGAACTCAGATTTGATGGTTAGATTGAAGAAATTTAGCTTCACATTCATCGATTTAGCCCACGTGAACTCAGATTTGATGGTTAGATTGAAGAAATTTAGCTTCACATTCATCGATTTAGCCCACGTGAACTCAGATTTGATGGTTAGATTGAAGAAATTTAGCTTCACATTCATCGATTTAGCCCACGTGAACTCAGATTTGATGGTTAGATTGAAAGATTTAGCTTCACATTCATCGATTTAGCCCACGTGAACTCAGATTTGATGGTTAGATTGAAGAAATTAGCTTACATTCATCGATTTAGCCCACGTGAACTCAGATTTGATGGTTAGATTGAAGAAATTTAGCTTCACATTCATCGATTTAGCCCACGTGAACTCAGATTTGATGGTTAGATTGAAGAAATTTAGCTTCACATTCATCGATTTAGCCCACGTGAACTCAGATTGATGGTTAGATTGAAGAAATTTAGCTTCACATTCATCGATTTAGCCCACGTGAACTCAGATTTGATGGTTAGATTGAAGAAATTTAGCTTCACATTCATCGATTTAGCCCACGTGAACTCAGATTTGATGGTTAGATTGAAGAAAATTTAGCTTCACATTCATCGATTTAGCCCACGTGAACTCAGATTTGATGGTTAGATTGAAGAAATTTAGCTTCACATTCATCGATTTAGCCCACGTGAACTCAGATTTGATGGTTAGATTGAAAATTTAGCTTCACATTCATCGATTTAGCCACGTGAACTCAGATTTGATGGTTAGATTGAAGAAATTTAGCTTCACATTCATCGATTTAGCCCACGTGAACTCAGATTGATGGTTAGATTGAAGAAATTTAGCTTCACATTCATCGATTTAGCCCACGTGAACTCAGATTTGATGGTTAGATTGAAGAATTTAGCTTCATCATCGATTTAGCCCACGTGAACTCAGATTTGATGGTTAGATTGAAGAAATTTAGCTTCACATTCATCGATTTAGCCCACGTGAACTCAGATTTGATGGTTAGATTGAAGAAATTTAGCTTCACATTCATCGATTTAGCCCACGTGAACTCAGATTTGATGGTTAGATTGAAGAAATTTAGCTTCACATTCATCGATTTAGCCCACGTGAACTCAGATTTGATGGTTAGATTGAAGAAATTTAGCTTCACATTCATCGATTTAGCCCACGTGAACTCAGATTTGATGGTTAGATTGAAGAAATTTAGCTTCACATTCATCGATTTAGCCCACGTGAACTCAGATTTGATGGTTAGATTGAAGAAATTTAGCTTCACATTCATCGATTTAGCCCACGTGAACTCAGATTTGATGGTTAGATTGAAGAAATTTAGCTTCACATTCATCGATTTAGCCCACGTGAACTCAGATTGATGGTTAGATTGAAGAAATTTAGCTTCACATTCATCGATTTAGCCCACGTGAACTCAGATTTGATGGTTAGATTGAAGAATTTAGCTTCACATTCATCGATTTAGCCCACGTGAACTCAGATTTGATGGTTAGATTGAAGAATTTAGCTTCATTCATCGATTTAGCCCACGTGAACTCAGATTTGATGGTTAGATTGAAGAAATTTAGCTTCACATTCATCGATTTAGCCCACGTGAACTCAGATTTGATGGTTAGATTGAAGAAATTTAGCTTCAATTCATCGATTTAGCCCACGTGAACTCAGATTTGATGGTTAGATTGAAGAAATTTAGTTCACATTCATCGATTTAGCCCACGTGAACTCAGATTTGATGGTTAGATTGAAGAATTTAGCTTCACATTCATCGATTTAGCCACGTGAACTCAGATTTGATGGTTAGATTGAAGAAATTTAGCTTCACATTCATCGATTTAGCCCACGTGAACTCAGATTTGATGGTTAGATTGAAGAAATTTAGCTTCACATTCATCGATTTAGCCCACGTGAACTCAGATTGATGGTTAGATTGAAGAAATTTAGCTTCACATTCATCGATTTAGCCCACGTGAACTCAGATTTGATGGTTAGAAAGAAATTTAGCTTCACATTCATCGATTTAGCCCACGTGAACTCAGATTTGATGGTTAGATTGAAGAATTTAGCTTCATTCACGATTTAGCCCACGTGAACTCAGATTTGATGGTTAGATTGAAGAAATTTAGCTTCACATTCATCGATTTAGCCCACGTGAACTCAGATTTGATGGTTAGATTGAAGAATTAGCTTCACATTCATCGATTTAGCCCACGTGAACTCAGATTTGATGGTAGATTGAAGAATTTAGCTTCACATTCATCGATTTAGCCCACGTGAACTCAGATTGATGGTTAGATTGAAAGAAATTTAGCTTCACATTCATCGATTTAGCCCACGTGAACTCAGATTTGATGGTTAGATTGAAGAGATTTAGCTTACATTCATCGATTTAGCCCACGTGAACTCAGATTTGATGGTTAGATTGAAGAAATTTAGCTTCACATTCATCGATTTAGCCCACGTGAACTCAGATTTGATGGTTAGATTGAAGAAATTTAGCTTCACATTCATCGATTTAGCCCACGTGAACTCAGATTTGATGGTTAGATTGAAGAAATTTAGCTTCACATTCATCGATTTAGCCCACGTGAACTCAGATTTGATGGTTAGATTGAAGAAATTTAGCTTCACATTCATCGATTTAGCCCACGTGAACTCAGATTTGATGGTTAGATTGAAGAAATTTAGCTTCACATTCTCGATTTAGCCCACGTGAACTCAGATTTGATGGTTAGATTGAAGAAATTTAGCTTCACATTCAGTCGATTTAGCCCACGTGAACTCAGATTTGATGGTTAGATTGAAGAAATTTAGCTTCACATTCATCGATTTAGCCCACGTGAACTCAGATTTGATGGTAGTTAGATTGAAGAAATTTAGCTTCAATTCATCGATTAGCCCACGTGAACTCAGATTTGATGGTTAGATTGAAGAAATTTAGCTTCACATCATCGATTTAGCCCAGTGAACTCAGATTTGATGGTTAGATTGAAGAAATTTAGCTTCACATTCATCGATTTAGCCACGTGAACTCAGATTTGATGGTTAGATTGAAAATTTAGCTTCACATTCATCGATTTAGCCCACGTGAACTCGATTTGATGGTTAGATTGAAGAAATTTAGCTTCACATTCATCGATTTAGCCCACGTGAACTCAGATTTGATGGTTAGATTGAAGAAATTTAGCTCACATTCGTCGATTAGCCCACGTGAACTCAGATTTGATGGTTAGATTGAAGAAATTTAGCTTCATTCATCGATTTAGCCCACGTGAACTCAGATTTGATGGTTAGATTGAAGAAATTTAGCTTCACATCATCGATTTAGCCCACGTGAACTCAGATTTGATGGTTAGATTGAAGAAATTTAGCTTCACATTCATCGATTTAGCCCACGTGAACTCAGATTGATGGTTAGATTGAAGAAATAGCTTCACATTCATCGATTAGCCCACGTGAACTCAGATTTGATGGTTAGATTGAAGAAAATTTAGCTTCACATTCCGATTTAGCCCACGTGAACTCAGATTTGATGGTTAGATTGAAGAAATTTAGCTTCACATTCATCGATTTAGCCCACGTGAACTCAGATTTGATGGTTAGATTGAAGAAATTAGCTTCACATTCATCGATTTAGCCCACGTGAACTCAGATTGATGGTTGAAGATTGAAGAAATTTAGCTTCACATTCATCGATTTAGCCCACGTGAACTCAGATTTGATGGTTAGATTGAAGAAATTTAGCTTCACATTCATCGATTAGCCCACGTGAACTCAGATTTGATGGTTAGATTGAAGAATTTAGCTTACATTCATCGATTTAGCCCACGTGAACTCAGATTTTTGGTTAGATTGAAGAAATTTAGCTTCAATTCATCGATTTAGCCCACGTGAACTCAGATTGATGGTTAGATTGAAGAAATTTAGCTTCACATTCATCGATTTAGCCCACGTGAACTCAGATCTTGATGGTTAGATTGAAGAAATTTAGCTTCACATTCATCGATTTAGCCCACGTGAACTAGATTTGATGGTTAGATTGAAGAAATTTGCTTCACATTCATCGATTTAGCCCACGTGACTCAGATTGATGGTTAGATTGAAGAATTTAGCTCACCATTCATCGATTTAGCCACGTGAACTCAGATTGATGGTTAGATTGAAGAAATTAGCTTCACATTCAGCGATTTAGCCCACGTGAACTCAGATTTGATGGTTAGATTGAAGAATTAGCTTCACATTCATCGATTTAGCCCACGTGAAACTCAGATTTGATGGTTAGATGAAGAAATTAGCTTCACATTCATCGATTTAGCCCACGTGAACTCAGATTGATGGTTAGATTGAAGAAAATTTAGCTTCACATTCATCGATTTAGCCCACGTGAACTCAGATTTTGATGGTTAGATGAAGAAATTAGTTCACATTCATCGATTTAGCCACGTGAACTCAGATTTGATGGTTAGATGAAGAAATTTAGCTTCACATTCATCGATTTAGCCC
>MRSW03000664.1:0-26508 GCA_001923025.3 Taenia multiceps
ATTTAGCCCACGTGAACTCAGATTTGATGGTTAGATGAAGAATTTAAGCTTCAAGCATTCATTCGATTTAGCCCACGTGAACTCAGATTTGATGGTTAGATTGAAGAAATTTAGCTTCACATTCGTCGATTTAGCCCACGTGAACTCAGATTTGATGGTTAGATTGAAGAAATTTAGCTTCACATTCATCGATTTAGCCCATGTGAACTCAGATTTGATGGTTAGATTGAAGAAATTTAGCTTCACATTCATCGATTTAGCCCACGTGAACTCAGATTTGATGGTTAGATTGAAGAAATTTAGCTTCACATTCATCGATTTAGCCACGTGAACTCAGATTTGATGGTTAGATTGAAGAAATTTAGCTTCACATTCGTCGATTTAGCCCACGTGAACTCAGATTTGATGGTTAGATTGAAGAAATTTAGCTTCACATTCATCGATTTAGCCCACGTGAACTCAGATTTGATGGTTAGATTGAAGAAATTTAGCTTCACATTCATCGATTTAGCCCACGTGAACTCAGATTTGATGGTTAGATTGAAGAAATTTAGCTTCACATTCGTCGATTTAGCCCACGTGAACTCAGATTTGATGGTTAGATTGAAGAATTTAGCTTCACATTCATCGATTTAGCCCACGTGAACTCAGATTTGATGGTTAGATTGAAGAAATTTAGCTTCACATTCATCGATTTAGCCCACGTGAACTCAGATTTGATGGTTAGATTGAAGAAATTTAGCTTCACATTCATCGATTTAGCCCACGTGAACTCAGATTTGATGGTTAGATTGAAGAAATTTAGCTTCACATTCATCGATTTAGCCCACGTGAACTCAGATTTGATGGTTAGATTGAAGAAATTTAGCTTCACATTCATCGATTTAGCCCACGTGAACTCAGATTTGATGGTTAGATTGAAGAAATTTAGCTTCACATTCATCGATTTAGCCACGTGAACTCAGATTTGATGGTTAGATTGAAGAAATTTAGCTTCACATTCATCGATTTAGCCCACGTGAACTCAGATTTGATGGTTAGATTGAAGAAATTTAGCTTCACATTCATCGATTTAGCCCACGTGAACTCAGATTTGATGGTTAGATTGAAGAAATTTAGCTTCACATTCATCGATTTAGCCCACGTGAACTCAGATTGATGGTTAGATTGAAGAAATTTAGCTTCACATTCATCGATTTAGCCCACGTGAACTCAGATTTGATGGTTAGATTGAAGAAATTTAGCTTCACATTCATCGATTTAGCCCACGTGAACTCAGATTTGATGGTTAGATTGAAGAAATTTAGCTTCACATTCATCGATTTAGCCCACGTGAACTCAGATTTGATGGTTAGATTGAAGAAATTTAGCTTCACATTCATCGATTTAGCCCACGTGAACTCAGATTTGATGGTTAGATTGAAGAAATTTAGCTTCACATTCATCGATTTAGCCCACGTGAACTCAGATTTGATGGTTAGATTGAAGAAATTTAGCTTCACATTCGTCGATTTAGCCCACGTGAACTCAGATTTGATGGTTAGATTGAAGAAATTTAGCTTCACATTCGTCGATTTAGCCCACGTGAACTCAGATTTGATGGTTAGATTGAAGAAATTTAGCTTCACATTCATCGATTTAGCCCACGTGAACTCAGATTTGATGGTTAGATTGAAGAAATTTAGCTTCACATTCGTCGATTTAGCCCACGTGAACTCAGATTTGATGGTTAGATTGAAGAAATTTAGCTTCACATTCGTCGATTTAGCCCACGTGAACTCAGATTTGATGGTTAGATTGAAGAAATTTAGCTTCACATTCATCGATTTAGCCCACGTGAACTCAGATTTGATGGTTAGATTGAAGAAATTTAGCTTCACATTCATCGATTTAGCCCACGTGAACTCAGATTTGATGGTTAGATTGAAGAAATTTAGCTTCACATTCATCGATTTAGCCCACGTGAACTCAGATTTGATGGTTAGATTGAAGAAATTTAGCTTCACATTCATCGATTTAGCCCACGTGAACTCAGATTTGATGGTTAGATTGAAGAAATTTAGCTTCACATTCATCGATTTAGCCCACGTGAACTCAGATTTGATGGTTAGATTGAAGAAATTTAGCTTCACATTCGTCGATTTAGCCCACGTGAACTCAGATTTGATGGTTAGATTGAAGAAATTTAGCTTCACATTCATCGATTTAGCCCACGTGAACTCAGATTTGATGGTTAGATTGAAGAAATTTAGCTTCACATTCGTCGATTTAGCCCACGTGAACTCAGATTTGATGGTTAGATTGAAGAAATTTAGCTTCACATTCGTCGATTTAGCCCACGTGAACTCAGATTTGATGGTTAGATTGAAGAAATTTAGCTTCACATTCATCGATTTAGCCCACGTGAACTCAGATTTGATGGTTAGATTGAAGAAATTTAGCTTCACATTCGTCGATTTAGCCCACGTGAACTCAGATTTGATGGTTAGATTGAAGAAATTTAGCTTCACATTCATCGATTTAGCCCACGTGAACTCAGATTTGATGGTTAGATTGAAGAAATTTAGCTTCACATTCGTCGATTTAGCCCACGTGAACTCAGATTTGATGGTTAGATTGAAGAAATTTAGCTTCACATTCGTCGATTTAGCCCACGTGAACTCAGATTTGATGGTTAGATTGAAGAAATTTAGCTTCACATTCATCGATTTAGCCCACGTGAACTCAGATTTGATGGTTAGATTGAAGAAATTTAGCTTCACATTCATCGATTTAGCCCACGTGAACTCAGATTTGATGGTTAGATTGAAGAAATTTAGCTTCACATTCATCGATTTAGCCCACGTGAACTCAGATTTGATGGTTAGATTGAAGAAATTTAGCTTCACATTCATCGATTTAGCCCACGTGAACTCAGATTTGATGGTTAGATTGAAGAAATTTAGCTTCACATTCATCGATTTAGCCCACGTGAACTCAGATTTGATGGTTAGATTGAAGAAATTTAGCTTCACATTCATCGATTTAGCCCACGTGAACTCAGATTTGATGGTTAGATTGAAGAAATTTAGCTTCACATTCATCGATTTAGCCCACGTGAACTCAGATTTGATGGTTAGATTGAAGAAATTTAGCTTCACATTCGTCGATTTAGCCCACGTGAACTCAGATTTGATGGTTAGATTGAAGAAATTTAGCTTCACATTCGTCGATTTAGCCCACGTGAACTCAGATTTGATGGTTAGATTGAAGAAATTTAGCTTCACATTCGTCGATTTAGCCCACGTGAACTCAGATTTGATGGTTAGATTGAAGAAATTTAGCTTCACATTCATCGATTTAGCCCACGTGAACTCAGATTTGATGGTTAGATTGAAGAAATTTAGCTTCACATTCGTCGATTTAGCCCACGTGAACTCAGATTTGATGGTTAGATTGAAGAAATTTAGCTTCACATTCATCGATTTAGCCCACGTGAACTCAGATTTGATGGTTAGATTGAAGAAATTTAGCTTCACATTCATCGATTTAGCCCACGTGAACTCAGATTTGATGGTTAGATTGAAGAAATTTAGCTTCACATTCATCGATTTAGCCCACGTGAACTCAGATTTGATGGTTAGATTGAAGAAATTTAGCTTCACATTCGTCGATTTAGCCCACGTGAACTCAGATTTGATGGTTAGATTGAAGAAATTTAGCTTCACATTCGTCGATTTAGCCCACGTGAACTCAGATTTGATGGTTAGATTGAAGAAATTTAGCTTCACATTCATCGATTTAGCCCACGTGAACTCAGATTTGATGGTTAGATTGAAGAAATTTAGCTTCACATTCGTCGATTTAGCCCACGTGAACTCAGATTTGATGGTTAGATTGAAGAAATTTAGCTTCACATTCATCGATTTAGCCCACGTGAACTCAGATTTGATGGTTAGATTGAAGAAATTTAGCTTCACATTCGTCGATTTAGCCCACGTGAACTCAGATTTGATGGTTAGATTGAAGAAATTTAGCTTCACATTCGTCGATTTAGCCCACGTGAACTCAGATTTGATGGTTAGATTGAAGAAATTTAGCTTCACATTCATCGATTTAGCCCACGTGAACTCAGATTTGATGGTTAGATTGAAGAAATTTAGCTTCACATTCGTCGATTTAGCCCACGTGAACTCAGATTTGATGGTTAGATTGAAGAAATTTAGCTTCACATTCGTCGATTTAGCCCACGTGAACTCAGATTTGATGGTTAGATTGAAGAAATTTAGCTTCACATTCGTCGATTTAGCCCACGTGAACTCAGATTTGATGGTTAGATTGAAGAAATTTAGCTTCACATTCGTCGATTTAGCCCACGTGAACTCAGATTTGATGGTTAGATTGAAGAAATTTAGCTTCACATTCATCGATTTAGCCCACGTGAACTCAGATTTGATGGTTAGATTGAAGAAATTTAGCTTCACATTCGTCGATTTAGCCCACGTGAACTCAGATTTGATGGTTAGATTGAAGAAATTTAGCTTCACATTCGTCGATTTAGCCCACGTGAACTCAGATTTGATGGTTAGATTGAAGAAATTTAGCTTCACATTCATCGATTTAGCCCACGTGAACTCAGATTTGATGGTTAGATTGAAGAAATTTAGCTTCACATTCATCGATTTAGCCCACGTGAACTCAGATTTGATGGTTAGATTGAAGAAATTTAGCTTCACATTCATCGATTTAGCCCACGTGAACTCAGATTTGATGGTTAGATTGAAGAAATTTAGCTTCACATTCATCGATTTAGCCCACGTGAACTCAGATTTGATGGTTAGATTGAAGAAATTTAGCTTCACATTCATCGATTTAGCCCACGTGAACTCAGATTTGATGGTTAGATTGAAGAAATTTAGCTTCACATTCATCGATTTAGCCCACGTGAACTCAGATTTGATGGTTAGATTGAAGAAATTTAGCTTCACATTCATCGATTTAGCCCACGTGAACTCAGATTTGATGGTTAGATTGAAGAAATTTAGCTTCACATTCATCGATTTAGCCCACGTGAACTCAGATTTGATGGTTAGATTGAAGAAATTTAGCTTCACATTCATCGATTTAGCCCACGTGAACTCAGATTTGATGGTTAGATTGAAGAAATTTAGCTTCACATTCGTCGATTTAGCCCACGTGAACTCAGATTTGATGGTTAGATTGAAGAAATTTAGCTTCACATTCGTCGATTTAGCCCACGTGAACTCAGATTTGATGGTTAGATTGAAGAAATTTAGCTTCACATTCATCGATTTAGCCCACGTGAACTCAGATTTGATGGTTAGATTGAAGAAATTTAGCTTCACATTCGTCGATTTAGCCCACGTGAACTCAGATTTGATGGTTAGATTGAAGAAATTTAGCTTCACATTCGCCGATTTAGCCCACGTGAACTCAGATTTGATGGTTAGATTGAAGAAATTTAGCTTCACATTCATCGATTTAGCCCACGTGAACTCAGATTTGATGGTTAGATTGAAGAAATTTAGCTTCACATTCATCGATTTAGCCCACGTGAACTCAGATTTGATGGTTAGATTGAAGAAATTTAGCTTCACATTCATCGATTTAGCCCACGTGAACTCAGATTTGATGGTTAGATTGAAGAAATTTAGCTTCACATTCGTCGATTTAGCCCACGTGAACTCAGATTTGATGGTTAGATTGAAGAAATTTAGCTTCACATTCATCGATTTAGCCCACGTGAACTCAGATTTGATGGTTAGATTGAAGAAATTTAGCTTCACATTCATCGATTTAGCCCACGTGAACTCAGATTTGATGGTTAGATTGAAGAAATTTAGCTTCACATTCATCGATTTAGCCCACGTGAACTCAGATTTGATGGTTAGATTGAAGAAATTTAGCTTCACATTCGTCGATTTAGCCCACGTGAACTCAGATTTGATGGTTAGATTGAAGAAATTTAGCTTCACATTCCTCGATTTAGCCCACGTGAACTCAGATTTGATGGTTAGATTGAAGAAATTTAGCTTCACATTCATCGATTTAGCCCACGTGAACTCAGATTTGATGGTTAGATTGAAGAAATTTAGCTTCACATTCATCGATTTAGCCCACGTGAACTCAGATTTGATGGTTAGATTGAAGAAATTTAGCTTCACATTCGTCGATTTAGCCCACGTGAACTCAGATTTGATGGTTAGATTGAAGAAATTTAGCTTCACATTCGTCGATTTAGCCCACGTGAACTCAGATTTGATGGTTAGATTGAAGAAATTTAGCTTCACATTCGTCGATTTAGCCCACGTGAACTCAGATTTGATGGTTAGATTGAAGAAATTTAGCTTCACATTCATCGATTTAGCCCACGTGAACTCAGATTTGATGGTTAGATTGAAGAAATTTAGCTTCACATTCATCGATTTAGCCCACGTGAACTCAGATTTGATGGTTAGATTGAAGAAATTTAGCTTCACATTCATCGATTTAGCCCACGTGAACTCAGATTTGATGGTTAGATTGAAGAAATTTAGCTTCACATTCGTCGATTTAGCCCACGTGAACTCAGATTTGATGGTTAGATTGAAGAAATTTAGCTTCACATTCGTCGATTTAGCCCACGTGAACTCAGATTTGATGGTTAGATTGAAGAAATTTAGCTTCACATTCATCGATTTAGCCCACGTGAACTCAGATTTGATGGTTAGATTGAAGAAATTTAGCTTCACATTCATCGATTTAGCCCACGTGAACTCAGATTTGATGGTTAGATTGAAGAAATTTAGCTTCACATTCGTCGATTTAGCCCACGTGAACTCAGATTTGATGGTTAGATTGAAGAAATTTAGCTTCACATTCATCGATTTAGCCCACGTGAACTCAGATTTGATGGTTAGATTGAAGAAATTTAGCTTCACATTCATCGATTTAGCCCACGTGAACTCAGATTTGATGGTTAGATTGAAGAAATTTAGCTTCACATTCATCGATTTAGCCCACGTGAACTCAGATTTGATGGTTAGATTGAAGAAATTTAGCTTCACATTCATCGATTTAGCCCACGTGAACTCAGATTTGATGGTTAGATTGAAGAAATTTAGCTTCACATTCATCGATTTAGCCCACGTGAACTCAGATTTGATGGTTAGATTGAAGAAATTTAGCTTCACATTCATCGATTTAGCCCACGTGAACTCAGATTTGATGGTTAGATTGAAGAAATTTAGCTTCACATTCATCGATTTAGCCCACGTGAACTCAGATTTGATGGTTAGATTGAAGAAATTTAGCTTCACATTCATCGATTTAGCCCACGTGAACTCAGATTTGATGGTTAGATTGAAGAAATTTAGCTTCACATTCATCGATTTAGCCCACGTGAACTCAGATTTGATGGTTAGATTGAAGAAATTTAGCTTCACATTCTCGATTTAGCCCACGTGAACTCAGATTTGATGGTTAGATTGAAGAAATTTAGCTTCACATTCGTCGATTTAGCCCACGTGAACTCAGATTTGATGGTTAGATTGAAGAAATTTAGCTTCACATTCGTCGATTTAGCCCACGTGAACTCAGATTTGATGGTTAGATTGAAGAAATTTAGCTTCACATTCATCGATTTAGCCCACGTGAACTCAGATTTGATGGTTAGATTGAAGAAATTTAGCTTCACATTCATCGATTTAGCCCACGTGAACTCAGATTTGATGGTTAGATTGAAGAAATTTAGCTTCACATTCATCGATTTAGCCCACGTGAACTCAGATTTGATGGTTAGATTGAAGAAATTTAGCTTCACATTCGTCGATTTAGCCCACGTGAACTCAGATTTGATGGTTAGATTGAAGAAATTTAGCTTCACATTCGTCGATTTAGCCCACGTGAACTCAGATTTGATGGTTAGATTGAAGAAATTTAGCTTCACATTCATCGATTTAGCCCACGTGAACTCAGATTTGATGGTTAGATTGAAGAAATTTAGCTTCACATTCGTCGATTTAGCCCACGTGAACTCAGATTTGATGGTTAGATTGAAGAAATTTAGCTTCACATTCGTCGATTTAGCCCACGTGAACTCAGATTTGATGGTTAGATTGAAGAAATTTAGCTTCACATTCGTCGATTTAGCCCACGTGAACTCAGATTTGATGGTTAGATTGAAGAAATTTAGCTTCACATTCGTCGATTTAGCCCACGTGAACTCAGATTTGATGGTTAGATTGAAGAAATTTAGCTTCACATTCATCGATTTAGCCCACGTGAACTCAGATTTGATGGTTAGATTGAAGAAATTTAGCTTCACATTCATCGATTTAGCCCACGTGAACTCAGATTTGATGGTTAGATTGAAGAAATTTAGCTTCACATTCATCGATTTAGCCCACGTGAACTCAGATTTGATGGTTAGATTGAAGAAATTTAGCTTCACATTCATCGATTTAGCCCACGTGAACTCAGATTTGATGGTTAGATTGAAGAAATTTAGCTTCACATTCATCGATTTAGCCCACGTGAACTCAGATTTGATGGTTAGATTGAAGAAATTTAGCTTCACATTCATCGATTTAGCCCACGTGAACTCAGATTTGATGGTTAGATTGAAGAAATTTAGCTTCACATTCATCGATTTAGCCCACGTGAACTCAGATTTGATGGTTAGATTGAAGAAATTTAGCTTCACATTCATCGATTTAGCCCACGTGAACTCAGATTTGATGGTTAGATTGAAGAAATTTAGCTTCACATTCATCGATTTAGCCCACGTGAACTCAGATTTGATGGTTAGATTGAAGAAATTTAGCTTCACATTCGTCGATTTAGCCCACGTGAACTCAGATTTGATGGTTAGATTGAAGAAATTTAGCTTCACATTCGTCGATTTAGCCCACGTGAACTCAGATTTGATGGTTAGATTGAAGAAATTTAGCTTCACATTCGTCGATTTAGCCCACGTGAACTCAGATTTGATGGTTAGATTGAAGAAATTTAGCTTCACATTCATCGATTTAGCCCACGTGAACTCAGATTTGATGGTTAGATTGAAGAAATTTAGCTTCACATTCATCGATTTAGCCCACGTGAACTCAGATTTGATGGTTAGATTGAAGAAATTTAGCTTCACATTCATCGATTTAGCCCACGTGAACTCAGATTTGATGGTTAGATTGAAGAAATTTAGCTTCACATTCATCGATTTAGCCCACGTGAACTCAGATTTGATGGTTAGATTGAAGAAATTTAGCTTCACATTCATCGATTTAGCCCACGTGAACTCAGATTTGATGGTTAGATTGAAGAAATTTAGCTTCACATTCATCGATTTAGCCCACGTGAACTCAGATTTGATGGTTAGATTGAAGAAATTTAGCTTCACATTCGTCGATTTAGCCCACGTGAACTCAGATTTGATGGTTAGATTGAAGAAATTTAGCTTCACATTCATCGATTTAGCCCACGTGAACTCAGATTTGATGGTTAGATTGAAGAAATTTAGCTTCACATTCATCGATTTAGCCCACGTGAACTCAGATTTGATGGTTAGATTGAAGAAATTTAGCTTCACATTCGTCGATTTAGCCCACGTGAACTCAGATTTGATGGTTAGATTGAAGAAATTTAGCTTCACATTCGTCGATTTAGCCCACGTGAACTCAGATTTGATGGTTAGATTGAAGAAATTTAGCTTCACATTCATCGATTTAGCCCACGTGAACTCAGATTTGATGGTTAGATTGAAGAAATTTAGCTTCACATTCATCGATTTAGCCCACGTGAACTCAGATTTGATGGTTAGATTGAAGAAATTTAGCTTCCATTCTCGATTTAGCCCACGTGAACTCAGATTTGATGGTTAGATTGAAGAAATTTAGCTTCACATTCGTCGATTTAGCCCACGTGAACTCAGATTTGATGGTTAGATTGAAGAAATTTAGCTTCACATTCATCGATTTAGCCCACGTGAACTCAGATTTGATGGTTAGATTGAAGAAATTTAGCTTCACATTCGTCGATTTAGCCCACGTGAACTCAGATTTGATGGTTAGATTGAAGAAATTTAGCTTCACATTCGTCGATTTAGCCCACGTGAACTCAGATTTGATGGTTAGATTGAAGAAATTTAGCTTCACATTCGTCGATTTAGCCCACGTGAACTCAGATTTGATGGTTAGATTGAAGAAATTTAGCTTCACATTCGTCGATTTAGCCCACGTGAACTCAGATTTGATGGTTAGATTGAAGAAATTTAGCTTCACATTCATCGATTTAGCCCACGTGAACTCAGATTTGATGGTTAGATTGAAGAAATTTAGCTTCACATTCGTCGATTTAGCCCACGTGAACTCAGATTTGATGGTTAGATTGAAGAAATTTAGCTTCACATTCGTCGATTTAGCCCACGTGAACTCAGATTTGATGGTTAGATTGAAGAAATTTAGCTTCACATTCATCGATTTAGCCCACGTGAACTCAGATTTGATGGTTAGATTGAAGAAATTTAGCTTCACATTCATCGATTTAGCCCACGTGAACTCAGATTTGATGGTTAGATTGAAGAAATTTAGCTTCACATTCGTCGATTTAGCCCACGTGAACTCAGATTTGATGGTTAGATTGAAGAAATTTAGCTTCACATTCGTCGATTTAGCCCACGTGAACTCAGATTTGATGGTTAGATTGAAGAAATTTAGCTTCACATTCGTCGATTTAGCCCACGTGAACTCAGATTTGATGGTTAGATTGAAGAAATTTAGCTTCACATTCATCGATTTAGCCCACGTGAACTCAGATTTGATGGTTAGATTGAAGAAATTTAGCTTCACATTCATCGATTTAGCCCACGTGAACTCAGATTTGATGGTTAGATTGAAGAAATTTAGCTTCACATTCATCGATTTAGCCCACGTGAACTCAGATTTGATGGTTAGATTGAAGAAATTTAGCTTCACATTCGTCGATTTAGCCCACGTGAACTCAGATTTGATGGTTAGATTGAAGAAATTTAGCTTCACATTCATCGATTTAGCCCACGTGAACTCAGATTTGATGGTTAGATTGAAGAAATTTAGCTTCACATTCATCGATTTAGCCCACGTGAACTCAGATTTGATGGTTAGATTGAAGAAATTTAGCTTCACATTCGTCGATTTAGCCCACGTGAACTCAGATTTGATGGTTAGATTGAAGAAATTTAGCTTCACATTCATCGATTTAGCCCACGTGAACTCAGATTTGATGGTTAGATTGAAGAAATTTAGCTTCACATTCATCGATTTAGCCCACGTGAACTCAGATTTGATGGTTAGATTGAAGAAATTTAGCTTCACATTCATCGATTTAGCCCACGTGAACTCAGATTTGATGGTTAGATTGAAGAAATTTAGCTTCACATTCATCGATTTAGCCCACGTGAACTCAGATTTGATGGTTAGATTGAAGAAATTTAGCTTCACATTCATCGATTTAGCCCACGTGAACTCAGATTTGATGGTTAGATTGAAGAAATTTAGCTTCACATTCATCGATTTAGCCCACGTGAACTCAGATTTGATGGTTAGATTGAAGAAATTTAGCTTCACATTCGTCGATTTAGCCCACGTGAACTCAGATTTGATGGTTAGATTGAAGAAATTTAGCTTCACATTCGTCGATTTAGCCCACGTGAACTCAGATTTGATGGTTAGATTGAAGAAATTTAGCTTCACATTCGTCGATTTAGCCCACGTGAACTCAGATTTGATGGTTAGATTGAAGAAATTTAGCTTCACATTCATCGATTTAGCCCACGTGAACTCAGATTTGATGGTTAGATTGAAGAAATTTAGCTTCACATTCGTCGATTTAGCCCACGTGAACTCAGATTTGATGGTTAGATTGAAGAAATTTAGCTTCACATTCGTCGATTTAGCCCACGTGAACTCAGATTTGATGGTTAGATTGAAGAAATTTAGCTTCACATTCGTCGATTTAGCCCACGTGAACTCAGATTTGATGGTTAGATTGAAGAAATTTAGCTTCACATTCGTCGATTTAGCCCACGTGAACTCAGATTTGATGGTTAGATTGAAGAAATTTAGCTTCACATTCATCGATTTAGCCCACGTGAACTCAGATTTGATGGTTAGATTGAAGAAATTTAGCTTCACATTCGTCGATTTAGCCCACGTGAACTCAGATTTGATGGTTAGATTGAAGAAATTTAGCTTCACATTCGTCGATTTAGCCCACGTGAACTCAGATTTGATGGTTAGATTGAAGAAATTTAGCTTCACATTCGTCGATTTAGCCCACGTGAACTCAGATTTGATGGTTAGATTGAAGAAATTTAGCTTCACATTCGTCGATTTAGCCCACGTGAACTCAGATTTGATGGTTAGATTGAAGAAATTTAGCTTCACATTCATCGATTTAGCCCACGTGAACTCAGATTTGATGGTTAGATTGAAGAAATTTAGCTTCACATTCATCGATTTAGCCCACGTGAACTCAGATTTGATGGTTAGATTGAAGAAATTTAGCTTCACATTCATCGATTTAGCCCACGTGAACTCAGATTTGATGGTTAGATTGAAGAAATTTAGCTTCACATTCGTCGATTTAGCCCACGTGAACTCAGATTTGATGGTTAGATTGAAGAAATTTAGCTTCACATTCATCGATTTAGCCCACGTGAACTCAGATTTGATGGTTAGATTGAAGAAATTTAGCTTCACATTCGTCGATTTAGCCCACGTGAACTCAGATTTGATGGTTAGATTGAAGAAATTTAGCTTCACATTCGTCGATTTAGCCCACGTGAACTCAGATTTGATGGTTAGATTGAAGAAATTTAGCTTCACATTCATCGATTTAGCCCACGTGAACTCAGATTTGATGGTTAGATTGAAGAAATTTAGCTTCACATTCATCGATTTAGCCCACGTGAACTCAGATTTGATGGTTAGATTGAAGAAATTTAGCTTCACATTCGTCGATTTAGCCCACGTGAACTCAGATTTGATGGTTAGATTGAAGAAATTTAGCTTCACATTCATCGATTTAGCCCACGTGAACTCAGATTTGATGGTTAGATTGAAGAAATTTAGCTTCACATTCATCGATTTAGCCCACGTGAACTCAGATTTGATGGTTAGATTGAAGAAATTTAGCTTCACATTCATCGATTTAGCCCACGTGAACTCAGATTTGATGGTTAGATTGAAGAAATTTAGCTTCACATTCATCGATTTAGCCCACGTGAACTCAGATTTGATGGTTAGATTGAAGAAATTTAGCTTCACATTCGTCGATTTAGCCCACGTGAACTCAGATTTGATGGTTAGATTGAAGAAATTTAGCTTCACATTCATCGATTTAGCCCACGTGAACTCAGATTTGATGGTTAGATTGAAGAAATTTAGCTTCACATTCGTCGATTTAGCCCACGTGAACTCAGATTTGATGGTTAGATTGAAGAAATTTAGCTTCACATTCGTCGATTTAGCCCACGTGAACTCAGATTTGATGGTTAGATTGAAGAAATTTAGCTTCACATTCGTCGATTTAGCCCACGTGAACTCAGATTTGATGGTTAGATTGAAGAAATTTAGCTTCACATTCGTCGATTTAGCCCACGTGAACTCAGATTTGATGGTTAGATTGAAGAAATTTAGCTTCACATTCATCGATTTAGCCCACGTGAACTCAGATTTGATGGTTAGATTGAAGAAATTTAGCTTCACATTCGTCGATTTAGCCCACGTGAACTCAGATTTGATGGTTAGATTGAAGAAATTTAGCTTCACATTCGATTTAGCCCACGTGAACTCAGATTTGATGGTTAGATTGAAGAAATTTAGCTTCACATTCATCGATTTAGCCCACGTGAACTCAGATTTGATGGTTAGATTGAAGAAATTTAGCTTCACATTCGTCGATTTAGCCCACGTGAACTCAGATTTGATGGTTAGATTGAAGAAATTTAGCTTCACATTCATCGATTTAGCCCACGTGAACTCAGATTTGATGGTTAGATTGAAGAAATTTAGCTTCACATTCATCGATTTAGCCCACGTGAACTCAGATTTGATGGTTAGATTGAAGAAATTTAGCTTCACATTCATCGATTTAGCCCACGTGAACTCAGATTTGATGGTTAGATTGAAGAAATTTAGCTTCACATTCATCGATTTAGCCCACGTGAACTCAGATTTGATGGTTAGATTGAAGAAATTTAGCTTCACATTCATCGATTTAGCCCACGTGAACTCAGATTTGATGGTTAGATTGAAGAAATTTAGCTTCACATTCATCGATTTAGCCCACGTGAACTCAGATTTGATGGTTAGATTGAAGAAATTTAGCTTCACATTCATCGATTTAGCCCACGTGAACTCAGATTTGATGGTTAGATTGAAGAAATTTAGCTTCACATTCATCGATTTAGCCCACGTGAACTCAGATTTGATGGTTAGATTGAAGAAATTTAGCTTCACATTCATCGATTTAGCCCACGTGAACTCAGATTTGATGGTTAGATTGAAGAAATTTAGCTTCACATTCATCGATTTAGCCCACGTGAACTCAGATTTGATGGTTAGATTGAAGAAATTTAGCTTCACATTCATCGATTTAGCCCACGTGAACTCAGATTTGATGGTTAGATTGAAGAAATTTAGCTTCACATTCGTCGATTTAGCCCACGTGAACTCAGATTTGATGGTTAGATTGAAGAAATTTAGCTTCACATTCATCGATTTAGCCCACGTGAACTCAGATTTGATGGTTAGATTGAAGAAATTTAGCTTCACATTCATCGATTTAGCCCACGTGAACTCAGATTTGATGGTTAGATTGAAGAAATTTAGCTTCACATTCGTCGATTTAGCCCACGTGAACTCAGATTTGATGGTTAGATTGAAGAAATTTAGCTTCACATTCATCGATTTAGCCCACGTGAACTCAGATTTGATGGTTAGATTGAAGAAATTTAGCTTCACATTCATCGATTTAGCCCACGTGAACTCAGATTTGATGGTTAGATTGAAGAAATTTAGCTTCACATTCATCGATTTAGCCCACGTGAACTCAGATTTGATGGTTAGATTGAAGAAATTTAGCTTCACATTCATCGATTTAGCCCACGTGAACTCAGATTTGATGGTTAGATTGAAGAAATTTAGCTTCACATTCATCGATTTAGCCCACGTGAACTCAGATTTGATGGTTAGATTGAAGAAATTTAGCTTCACATTCGTCGATTTAGCCCACGTGAACTCAGATTTGATGGTTAGATTGAAGAAATTTAGCTTCACATTCGATTTAGCCCACGTGAACTCAGATTTGATGGTTAGATTGAAGAAATTTAGCTTCACATTCATCGATTTAGCCCACGTGAACTCAGATTTGATGGTTAGATTGAAGAAATTTAGCTTCACATTCATCGATTTAGCCCACGTGAACTCAGATTTGATGGTTAGATTGAAGAAATTTAGCTTCACATTCATCGATTTAGCCCACGTGAACTCAGATTTGATGGTTAGATTGAAGAAATTTAGCTTCACATTCATCGATTTAGCCCACGTGAACTCAGATTTGATGGTTAGATTGAAGAAATTTAGCTTCACATTCATCGATTTAGCCCACGTGAACTCAGATTTGATGGTTAGATTGAAGAAATTTAGCTTCACATTCATCGATTTAGCCCACGTGAACTCAGATTTGATGGTTAGATTGAAGAAATTTAGCTTCACATTCATCGATTTAGCCCACGTGAACTCAGATTTGATGGTTAGATTGAAGAAATTTAGCTTCACATTCATCGATTTAGCCCACGTGAACTCAGATTTGATGGTTAGATTGAAGAAATTTAGCTTCACATTCATCGATTTAGCCCACGTGAACTCAGATTTGATGGTTAGATTGAAGAAATTTAGCTTCACATTCATCGATTTAGCCCACGTGAACTCAGATTTGATGGTTAGATTGAAGAAATTTAGCTTCACATTCGTCGATTTAGCCCACGTGAACTCAGATTTGATGGTTAGATTGAAGAAATTTAGCTTCACATTCATCGATTTAGCCCACGTGAACTCAGATTTGATGGTTAGATTGAAGAAATTTAGCTTCACATTCGTCGATTTAGCCCACGTGAACTCAGATTTGATGGTTAGATTGAAGAAATTTAGCTTCACATTCATCGATTTAGCCCACGTGAACTCAGATTTGATGGTTAGATTGAAGAAATTTAGCTTCACATTCATCGATTTAGCCCACGTGAACTCAGATTTGATGGTTAGATTGAAGAAATTTAGCTTCACATTCGTCGATTTAGCCCACGTGAACTCAGATTTGATGGTTAGATTGAAGAAATTTAGCTTCACATTCGTCGATTTAGCCCACGTGAACTCAGATTTGATGGTTAGATTGAAGAAATTTAGCTTCACATTCATCGATTTAGCCCACGTGAACTCAGATTTGATGGTTAGATTGAAGAAATTTAGCTTCACATTCATCGATTTAGCCCACGTGAACTCAGATTTGATGGTTAGATTGAAGAAATTTAGCTTCACATTCGTCGATTTAGCCCACGTGAACTCAGATTTGATGGTTAGATTGAAGAAATTTAGCTTCACATTCGTCGATTTAGCCCACGTGAACTCAGATTTGATGGTTAGATTGAAGAAATTTAGCTTCACATTCATCGATTTAGCCCACGTGAACTCAGATTTGATGGTTAGATTGAAGAAATTTAGCTTCACATTCATCGATTTAGCCCACGTGAACTCAGATTTGATGGTTAGATTGAAGAAATTTAGCTTCACATTCGTCGATTTAGCCCACGTGAACTCAGATTTGATGGTTAGATTGAAGAAATTTAGCTTCACATTCGTCGATTTAGCCCACGTGAACTCAGATTTGATGGTTAGATTGAAGAAATTTAGCTTCACATTCATCGATTTAGCCCACGTGAACTCAGATTTGATGGTTAGATTGAAGAAATTTAGCTTCACATTCATCGATTTAGCCCACGTGAACTCAGATTTGATGGTTAGATTGAAGAAATTTAGCTTCACATTCGTCGATTTAGCCCACGTGAACTCAGATTTGATGGTTAGATTGAAGAAATTTAGCTTCACATTCGTCGATTTAGCCCACGTGAACTCAGATTTGATGGTTAGATTGAAGAAATTTAGCTTCACATTCGTCGATTTAGCCCACGTGAACTCAGATTTGATGGTTAGATTGAAGAAATTTAGCTTCACATTCATCGATTTAGCCCACGTGAACTCAGATTTGATGGTTAGATTGAAGAAATTTAGCTTCACATTCATCGATTTAGCCCACGTGAACTCAGATTTGATGGTTAGATTGAAGAAATTTAGCTTCACATTCATCGATTTAGCCCACGTGAACTCAGATTTGATGGTTAGATTGAAGAAATTTAGCTTCACATTCATCGATTTAGCCCACGTGAACTCAGATTTGATGGTTAGATTGAAGAAATTTAGCTTCACATTCCTCGATTTAGCCCACGTGAACTCAGATTTGATGGTTAGATTGAAGAAATTTAGCTTCACATTCATCGATTTAGCCCACGTGAACTCAGATTTGATGGTTAGATTGAAGAAATTTAGCTTCACATTCGTCGATTTAGCCCACGTGAACTCAGATTTGATGGTTAGATTGAAGAAATTTAGCTTCACATTCATCGATTTAGCCCACGTGAACTCAGATTTGATGGTTAGATTGAAGAAATTTAGCTTCACATTCGTCGATTTAGCCCACGTGAACTCAGATTTGATGGTTAGATTGAAGAAATTTAGCTTCACATTCATCGATTTAGCCCACGTGAACTCAGATTTGATGGTTAGATTGAAGAAATTTAGCTTCACATTCATCGATTTAGCCCACGTGAACTCAGATTTGATGGTTAGATTGAAGAAATTTAGCTTCACATTCGTCGATTTAGCCCACGTGAACTCAGATTTGATGGTTAGATTGAAGAAATTTAGCTTCACATTCGTCGATTTAGCCCACGTGAACTCAGATTTGATGGTTAGATTGAAGAAATTTAGCTTCACATTCATCGATTTAGCCCACGTGAACTCAGATTTGATGGTTAGATTGAAGAAATTTAGCTTCACATTCATCGATTTAGCCCACGTGAACTCAGATTTGATGGTTAGATTGAAGAAATTTAGCTTCACATTCGTCGATTTAGCCCACGTGAACTCAGATTTGATGGTTAGATTGAAGAAATTTAGCTTCACATTCGTCGATTTAGCCCACGTGAACTCAGATTTGATGGTTAGATTGAAGAAATTTAGCTTCACATTCATCGATTTAGCCCACGTGAACTCAGATTTGATGGTTAGATTGAAGAAATTTAGCTTCACATTCATCGATTTAGCCCACGTGAACTCAGATTTGATGGTTAGATTGAAGAAATTTAGCTTCACATTCATCGATTTAGCCCACGTGAACTCAGATTTGATGGTTAGATTGAAGAAATTTAGCTTCACATTCGTCGATTTAGCCCACGTGAACTCAGATTTGATGGTTAGATTGAAGAAATTTAGCTTCACATTCATCGATTTAGCCCACGTGAACTCAGATTTGATGGTTAGATTGAAGAAATTTAGCTTCACATTCATCGATTTAGCCCACGTGAACTCAGATTTGATGGTTAGATTGAAGAAATTTAGCTTCACATTCATCGATTTAGCCCACGTGAACTCAGATTTGATGGTTAGATTGAAGAAATTTAGCTTCACATTCGTCGATTTAGCCCACGTGAACTCAGATTTGATGGTTAGATTGAAGAAATTTAGCTTCACATTCATCGATTTAGCCCACGTGAACTCAGATTTGATGGTTAGATTGAAGAAATTTAGCTTCACATTCGTCGATTTAGCCCACGTGAACTCAGATTTGATGGTTAGATTGAAGAAATTTAGCTTCACATTCATCGATTTAGCCCACGTGAACTCAGATTTGATGGTTAGATTGAAGAAATTTAGCTTCACATTCATCGATTTAGCCCACGTGAACTCAGATTTGATGGTTAGATTGAAGAAATTTAGCTTCACATTCGTCGATTTAGCCCACGTGAACTCAGATTTGATGGTTAGATTGAAGAAATTTAGCTTCACATTCGTCGATTTAGCCCACGTGAACTCAGATTTGATGGTTAGATTGAAGAAATTTAGCTTCACATTCATCGATTTAGCCCACGTGAACTCAGATTTGATGGTTAGATTGAAGAAATTTAGCTTCACATTCATCGATTTAGCCCACGTGAACTCAGATTTGATGGTTAGATTGAAGAAATTTAGCTTCACATTCATCGATTTAGCCCACGTGAACTCAGATTTGATGGTTAGATTGAAGAAATTTAGCTTCACATTCATCGATTTAGCCCACGTGAACTCAGATTTGATGGTTAGATTGAAGAAATTTAGCTTCACATTCATCGATTTAGCCCACGTGAACTCAGATTTGATGGTTAGATTGAAGAAATTTAGCTTCACATTCATCGATTTAGCCCACGTGAACTCAGATTTGATGGTTAGATTGAAGAAATTTAGCTTCACATTCATCGATTTAGCCCACGTGAACTCAGATTTGATGGTTAGATTGAAGAAATTTAGCTTCACATTCGTCGATTTAGCCCACGTGAACTCAGATTTGATGGTTAGATTGAAGAAATTTAGCTTCACATTCATCGATTTAGCCCACGTGAACTCAGATTTGATGGTTAGATTGAAGAAATTTAGCTTCACATTCATCGATTTAGCCCACGTGAACTCAGATTTGATGGTTAGATTGAAGAAATTTAGCTTCACATTCATCGATTTAGCCCACGTGAACTCAGATTTGATGGTTAGATTGAAGAAATTTAGCTTCACATTCATCGATTTAGCCCACGTGAACTCAGATTTGATGGTTAGATTGAAGAAATTTAGCTTCACATTCGCGATTTAGCCCACGTGAACTCAGATTTGATGGTTAGATTGAAGAAATTTAGCTTCACATTCATCGATTTAGCCCACGTGAACTCAGATTTGATGGTTAGATTGAAGAAATTTAGCTTCACATTCGTCGATTTAGCCCACGTGAACTCAGATTTGATGGTTAGATTGAAGAAATTTAGCTTCACATTCCGATTTAGCCCACGTGAACTCAGATTTGATGGTTAGATTGAAGAAATTTAGCTTCACATTCGTCGATTTAGCCCACGTGAACTCAGATTTGATGGTTAGATTGAAGAAATTTAGCTTCACATTCATCGATTTAGCCCACGTGAACTCAGATTTGATGGTTAGATTGAAGAAATTTAGCTTCACATTCGTCGATTTAGCCCACGTGAACTCAGATTTGATGGTTAGATTGAAGAAATTTAGCTTCACATTCATCGATTTAGCCCACGTGAACTCAGATTTGATGGTTAGATTGAAGAAATTTAGCTTCACATTCATCGATTTAGCCCACGTGAACTCAGATTTGATGGTTAGATTGAAGAAATTTAGCTTCACATTCGTCGATTTAGCCCACGTGAACTCAGATTTGATGGTTAGATTGAAGAAATTTAGCTTCACATTCATCGATTTAGCCCACGTGAACTCAGATTTGATGGTTAGATTGAAGAAATTTAGCTTCACATTCATCGATTTAGCCCACGTGAACTCAGATTTGATGGTTAGATTGAAGAAATTTAGCTTCACATTCGTCGATTTAGCCCACGTGAACTCAGATTTGATGGTTAGATTGAAGAAATTTAGCTTCACATTCATCGATTTAGCCCACGTGAACTCAGATTTGATGGTTAGATTGAAGAAATTTAGCTTCACATTCATCGATTTAGCCCACGTGAACTCAGATTTGATGGTTAGATTGAAGAAATTTAGCTTCACATTCGTCGATTTAGCCCACGTGAACTCAGATTTGATGGTTAGATTGAAGAAATTTAGCTTCACATTCATCGATTTAGCCCACGTGAACTCAGATTTGATGGTTAGATTGAAGAAAATTAGCTTCACATTCATCGATTTAGCCCACGTGAACTCAGATTTGATGGTTAGATTGAAGAAATTTAGCTTCACATTCATCGATTTAGCCCACGTGAACTCAGATTTGATGGTTAGATTGAAGAAATTTAGCTTCACATTCATCGATTTAGCCCACGTGAACTCAGATTTGATGGTTAGATTGAAGAAATTTAGCTTCACATTCGTCGATTTAGCCCACGTGAACTCAGATTTGATGGTTAGATTGAAGAAATTTAGCTTCACATTCGTCGATTTAGCCCACGTGAACTCAGATTTGATGGTTAGATTGAAGAAATTTAGCTTCACATTCATCGATTTAGCCCACGTGAACTCAGATTTGATGGTTAGATTGAAGAAATTTAGCTTCACATTCGTCGATTTAGCCCACGTGAACTCAGATTTGATGGTTAGATTGAAGAAATTTAGCTTCACATTCGTCGATTTAGCCCACGTGAACTCAGATTTGATGGTTAGATTGAAGAAATTTAGCTTCACATTCATCGATTTAGCCCACGTGAACTCAGATTTGATGGTTAGATTGAAGAAATTTAGCTTCACATTCATCGATTTAGCCCACGTGAACTCAGATTTGATGGTTAGATTGAAGAAATTTAGCTTCACATTCGTCGATTTAGCCCACGTGAACTCAGATTTGATGGTTAGATTGAAGAAATTTAGCTTCACATTCATCGATTTAGCCCACGTGAACTCAGATTTGATGGTTAGATTGAAGAAATTTAGCTTCACATTCGATTTAGCCCACGTGAACTCAGATTTGATGGTTAGATTGAAGAAATTTAGCTTCACATTCATCGATTTAGCCCACGTGAACTCAGATTTGATGGTTAGATTGAAGAAATTTAGCTTCACATTCATCGATTTAGCCCACGTGAACTCAGATTTGATGGTTAGATTGAAGAAATTTAGCTTCACATTCGTCGATTTAGCCCACGTGAACTCAGATTTGATGGTTAGATTGAAGAAATTTAGCTTCACATTCATCGATTTAGCCCACGTGAACTCAGATTTGATGGTTAGATTGAAGAAATTTAGCTTCACATTCATCGATTTAGCCCACGTGAACTCAGATTTGATGGTTAGATTGAAGAAATTTAGCTTCACATTCATCGATTTAGCCCACGTGAACTCAGATTTGATGGTTAGATTGAAGAAATTTAGCTTCACATTCGTCGATTTAGCCCACGTGAACTCAGATTTGATGGTTAGATTGAAGAAATTTAGCTTCACATTCGATTTAGCCCACGTGAACTCAGATTTGATGGTTAGATTGAAGAAATTTAGCTTCACATTCGTCGATTTAGCCCACGTGAACTCAGATTTGATGGTTAGATTGAAGAAATTTAGCTTCACATTCGTCGATTTAGCCCACGTGAACTCAGATTTGATGGTTAGATTGAAGAAATTTAGCTTCACATTCATCGATTTAGCCCACGTGAACTCAGATTTGATGGTTAGATTGAAGAAATTTAGCTTCACATTCGTCGATTTAGCCCACGTGAACTCAGATTTGATGGTTAGATTGAAGAAATTTAGCTTCACATTCATCGATTTAGCCCACGTGAACTCAGATTTGATGGTTAGATTGAAGAAATTTAGCTTCACATTCGGATTTAGCCCACGTGAACTCAGATTTGATGGTTAGATTGAAGAAATTTAGCTTCACATTCGATTTAGCCCACGTGAACTCAGATTTGATGGTTAGATTGAAGAAATTTAGCTTCACATTCGTCGATTTAGCCCACGTGAACTCAGATTTGATGGTTAGATTGAAGAAATTTAGCTTCACATTCATCGATTTAGCCCACGTGAACTCAGATTTGATGGTTAGATTGAAGAAATTTAGCTTCACATTCGTCGATTTAGCCCACGTGAACTCAGATTTGATGGTTAGATTGAAGAAATTTAGCTTCACATTCATCGATTTAGCCCACGTGAACTCAGATTTGATGGTTAGATTGAAGAAATTTAGCTTCACATTCATCGATTTAGCCCACGTGAACTCAGATTTGATGGTTAGATTGAAGAAATTTAGCTTCACATTCATCGATTTAGCCCACGTGAACTCAGATTTGATGGTTAGATTGAAGAAATTTAGCTTCACATTCATCGATTTAGCCCACGTGAACTCAGATTTGATGGTTAGATTGAAGAAATTTAGCTTCACATTCATCGATTTAGCCCACGTGAACTCAGATTTGATGGTTAGATTGAAGAAATTTAGCTTCACATTCATCGATTTAGCCCACGTGAACTCAGATTTGATGGTTAGATTGAAGAAATTTAGCTTCACATTCATCGATTTAGCCCACGTGAACTCAGATTTGATGGTTAGATTGAAGAAATTTAGCTTCACATTCATCGATTTAGCCCACGTGAACTCAGATTTGATGGTTAGATTGAAGAAATTTAGCTTCACATTCATCGATTTAGCCCACGTGAACTCAGATTTGATGGTTAGATTGAAGAAATTTAGCTTCACATTCATCGATTTAGCCCACGTGAACTCAGATTTGATGGTTAGATTGAAGAAATTTAGCTTCACATTCGTCGATTTAGCCCACGTGAACTCAGATTTGATGGTTAGATTGAAGAAATTTAGCTTCACATTCATCGATTTAGCCCACGTGAACTCAGATTTGATGGTTAGATTGAAGAAATTTAGCTTCACATTCATCGATTTAGCCCACGTGAACTCAGATTTGATGGTTAGATTGAAGAAATTTAGCTTCACATTCATCGATTTAGCCCACGTGAACTCAGATTTGATGGTTAGATTGAAGAAATTTAGCTTCACATTCTCGATTTAGCCCACGTGAACTCAGATTTGATGGTTAGATTGAAGAAATTTAGCTTCACATTCATCGATTTAGCCCACGTGAACTCAGATTTGATGGTTAGATTGAAGAAATTTAGCTTCACATTCATCGATTTAGCCCACGTGAACTCAGATTTGATGGTTAGATTGAAGAAATTTAGCTTCACATTCATCGATTTAGCCCACGTGAACTCAGATTTGATGGTTAGATTGAAGAAATTTAGCTTCACATTCGTCGATTTAGCCCACGTGAACTCAGATTTGATGGTTAGATTGAAGAAATTTAGCTTCACATTCGTCGATTTAGCCCACGTGAACTCAGATTTGATGGTTAGATTGAAGAAATTTAGCTTCACATTCGTCGATTTAGCCCACGTGAACTCAGATTTGATGGTTAGATTGAAGAAATTTAGCTTCACATTCGTCGATTTAGCCCACGTGAACTCAGATTTGATGGTTAGATTGAAGAAATTTAGCTTCACATTCATCGATTTAGCCCACGTGAACTCAGATTTGATGGTTAGATTGAAGAAATTTAGCTTCACATTCATCGATTTAGCCCACGTGAACTCAGATTTGATGGTTAGATTGAAGAAATTTAGCTTCACATTCATCGATTTAGCCCACGTGAACTCAGATTTGATGGTTAGATTGAAGAAATTTAGCTTCACATTCGTCGATTTAGCCCACGTGAACTCAGATTTGATGGTTAGATTGAAGAAATTTAGCTTCACATTCGTCGATTTAGCCCACGTGAACTCAGATTTGATGGTTAGATTGAAGAAATTTAGCTTCACATTCGTCGATTTAGCCCACGTGAACTCAGATTTGATGGTTAGATTGAAGAAATTTAGCTTCACATTCATCGATTTAGCCCACGTGAACTCAGATTTGATGGTTAGATTGAAGAAATTTAGCTTCACATTCATCGATTTAGCCCACGTGAACTCAGATTTGATGGTTAGATTGAAGAAATTTAGCTTCACATTCTCGATTTAGCCCACGTGAACTCAGATTTGATGGTTAGATTGAAGAAATTTAGCTTCACATTCATCGATTTAGCCCACGTGAACTCAGATTTGATGGTTAGATTGAAGAAATTTAGCTTCACATTCGTCGATTTAGCCCACGTGAACTCAGATTTGATGGTTAGATTGAAGAAATTTAGCTTCACATTCATCGATTTAGCCCACGTGAACTCAGATTTGATGGTTAGATTGAAGAAATTTAGCTTCACATTCGATTTAGCCCACGTGAACTCAGATTTGATGGTTAGATTGAAGAAATTTAGCTTCACATTCGTCGATTTAGCCCACGTGAACTCAGATTTGATGGTTAGATTGAAGAAATTTAGCTTCACATTCGTCGATTTAGCCCACGTGAACTCAGATTTGATGGTTAGATTGAAGAAATTTAGCTTCACATTCGTCGATTTAGCCCACGTGAACTCAGATTTGATGGTTAGATTGAAGAAATTTAGCTTCACATTCGTCGATTTAGCCCACGTGAACTCAGATTTGATGGTTAGATTGAAGAAATTTAGCTTCACATTCGTCGATTTAGCCCACGTGAACTCAGATTTGATGGTTAGATTGAAGAAATTTAGCTTCACATTCGTCGATTTAGCCCACGTGAACTCAGATTTGATGGTTAGATTGAAAAATTTAGCTTCACATTCATCGATTTAGCCCACGTGAACTCAGATTTGATGGTTAGATTGAAGAAATTTAGCTTCACATTCGATTTAGCCCACGTGAACTCAGATTTGATGGTTAGATTGAAGAAATTTAGCTTCACATTCATCGATTTAGCCCACGTGAACTCAGATTTGATGGTTAGATTGAAGAAATTTAGCTTCACATTCGTCGATTTAGCCCACGTGAACTCAGATTTGATGGTTAGATTGAAGAAATTTAGCTTCACATTCATCGATTTAGCCCACGTGAACTCAGATTTGATGGTTAGATTGAAGAAATTTAGCTTCACATTCGTCGATTTAGCCCACGTGAACTCAGATTTGATGGTTAGATTGAAGAAATTTAGCTTCACATTCGTCGATTAGCCCACGTGAACTCAGATTTGATGGTTAGATTGAAGAAATTTAGCTTCACATTCGTCGATTAGCCCACGTGAACTCAGATTTGATGGTTAGATTGAAGAAATTTAGCTTCACATTCGTCGATTTAGCCCACGTGAACTCAGATTTGATGGTTAGATTGAAGAAATTTAGCTTCACATTCGTCGATTTAGCCCACGTGAACTCAGATTTGATGGTTAGATTGAAGAAATTTAGCTTCACATTCGTCGATTTAGCCCACGTGAACTCAGATTTGATGGTTAGATTGAAGAAATTTAGCTTCACATTCGTCGATTTAGCCCACGTGAACTCAGATTTGATGGTTAGATTGAAGAAATTTAGCTTCACATTCGTCGATTTAGCCCACGTGAACTCAGATTTGATGGTTAGATTGAAGAAATTAGCTTCACATTCGTCGATTTAGCCCACGTGAACTCAGATTTGATGGTTAGATTGAAGAAATTTAGCTTCACATTCGTCGATTTAGCCCACGTGAACTCAGATTTGATGGTTAGATTGAGAAAATTTAGCTTCACATTCGTCGATTTAGCCCACGTGAACTCAGA
>MRSW03000665.1:0-20810 GCA_001923025.3 Taenia multiceps
AAGAAATTTAGCTTCACCTTCATCGATTTAGCCCACGTGAACTCAGATTTGATGGTTAGATTGAAGAAATTTAGCTTCACATTCATCGATTTAGCCCACGTGAACTCAGATTTGATGTTAGATTGAAGAAATTTAGCTTCACATTCATCGATTTAGCCCACGTGAACTCAGATTTGATGGTTAGATTGAAGAATTTAGCTTCACATTCATCGATTTAGCCCACGTGAACTCAGATTTGATGGTTAGATTGAAGAAATTTAGCTTCACATTCATCGATTTAGCCCACGTGAACTCAGATTTGATGGTTAGATTGAAGAAATTTAGCTTCACATTCATCGATTTAGCCCACGTGAACTCAGATTTGATGGTTAGATTGAAGAAATTTAGCTTCACATTCATCGATTTAGCCACGTGAACTCAGATTTGATGGTTAGATTGAAGAAATTTAGCTTCACATTCATCGATTTAGCCCACGTGAACTCAGATTTGATGGTTAGATTGAAGAATTTAGCTTCACATTCATCGATTTAGCCCACGTGAACTCAGATTTGATGGTTAGATTGAAGAAATTTAGCTTCACATTCATCGATTTAGCCCACGTGAACTCAGATTTGATGGTTAGATTGAAAAATTTAGCTTCACATTCATCGATTTAGCCCACGTGAACTCAGATTTGATGGTTAGATTGAAGAATTTAGCTTCACATTCATCGATTTAGCCCACGTGAACTCAGATTTGATGGTTAGATTGAAGAAATTTAGCTTCACATTCGTCGATTTAGCCCACGTGACTCAGATTTGATGGTTAGATTGAAGAATTTAGCTTCACATTCATCGATTTAGCCCACGTGAACTCAGATTTGATGGTTAGATTGAAGAAATTTAGCTTCACATTCATCGATTTAGCCCACGTGAACTCAGATTTGATGGTTAGATTGAAGAAATTTAGCTTCCATTCATCGATTTAGCCCACGTGAACTCAGATTTGATGGTTAGATTGAAGAAATTTAGCTTCACATTCATCGATTTAGCCCACGTGAACTCAGATTTGATGGTTAGATTGAAGAAATTTAGCTTCACATTCATCGATTTAGCCCACGTGAACTCAGATTTGATGGTTAGATTGAAGAAATTTAGCTTCACATTCATCGATTTAGCCCACGTGAACTCAGATTTGATGGTTAGATTGAAGAAATTTAGCTTCACATTCATCGATTTAGCCCACGTGAACTCAGATTTGATGGTTAGATTGAAGAAATTTAGCTTCACATTCATCGATTTAGCCCACGTGAACTCAGATTTGATGGTTAGATTGAAGAAATTTAGCTTCACATTCATCGATTTAGCCCACGTGAACTCAGATTTGATGGTTAGATTGAAGAAATTTAGCTTCACATTCATCGATTTAGCCCACGTGAACTCAGATTTGATGGTTAGATTGAAGAAATTTAGCTTCACATTCATCGATTTAGCCCACGTGAACTCAGATTTGATGGTTAGATTGAAGAAATTTAGCTTCACATTCATCGATTTAGCCCACGTGAACTCAGATTTGATGGTTAGATTGAAGAAATTTAGCTTCACATTCATCGATTTAGCCCACGTGAACTCAGATTTGATGGTTAGATTGAAGAAATTTAGCTTCACATTCATCGATTTAGCCCACGTGAACTCAGATTTGATGGTTAGATTGAAGAAATTTAGCTTCACATTCATCGATTTAGCCCACGTGAACTCAGATTTGATGGTTAGATTGAAGAAATTTAGCTTCACATTCATCGATTTAGCCCACGTGAACTCAGATTTGATGGTTAGATTGAAGAAATTTAGCTTCACATTCATCGATTTAGCCCACGTGAACTCAGATTTGATGGTTAGATTGAAGAAATTTAGCTTCACATTCGTCGATTTAGCCCACGTGAACTCAGATTTGATGGTTAGATTGAAGAAATTTAGCTTCACATTCATCGATTTAGCCCACGTGAACTCAGATTTGATGGTTAGATTGAAGAAATTTAGCTTCACATTCATCGATTTAGCCCACGTGAACTCAGATTTGATGGTTAGATTGAAGAAATTTAGCTTCACATTCATCGATTTAGCCCACGTGAACTCAGATTTGATGGTTAGATTGAAGAAATTTAGCTTCACATTCATCGATTTAGCCCACGTGAACTCAGATTTGATGGTTAGATTGAAGAAATTTAGCTTCACATTCATCGATTTAGCCCACGTGAACTCAGATTTGATGGTTAGATTGAAGAAATTTAGCTTCACATTCATCGATTTAGCCCACGTGAACTCAGATTTGATGGTTAGATTGAAGAAATTTAGCTTCACATTCATCGATTTAGCCCACGTGAACTCAGATTTGATGGTTAGATTGAAGAAATTTAGCTTCACATTCATCGATTTAGCCCACGTGAACTCAGATTTGATGGTTAGATTGAAGAAATTTAGCTTCACATTCATCGATTTAGCCCACGTGAACTCAGATTTGATGGTTAGATTGAAGAAATTTAGCTTCACATTCATCGATTTAGCCCACGTGAACTCAGATTTGATGGTTAGATTGAAGAAATTTAGCTTCACATTCATCGATTTAGCCCACGTGAACTCAGATTTGATGGTTAGATTGAAGAAATTTAGCTTCACATTCATCGATTTAGCCCACGTGAACTCAGATTTGATGGTTAGATTGAAGAAATTTAGCTTCACATTCGTCGATTTAGCCCACGTGAACTCAGATTTGATGGTTAGATTGAAGAAATTTAGCTTCACATTCATCGATTTAGCCCACGTGAACTCAGATTTGATGGTTAGATTGAAGAAATTTAGCTTCACATTCGTCGATTTAGCCCACGTGAACTCAGATTTGATGGTTAGATTGAAGAAATTTAGCTTCACATTCATCGATTTAGCCCACGTGAACTCAGATTTGATGGTTAGATTGAAGAATTTAGCTTCACATTCATCGATTTAGCCCACGTGAACTCAGATTTGATGGTTAGATTGAAGAAATTTAGCTTCACATTCATCGATTTAGCCCACGTGAACTCAGATTTGATGGTTAGATTGAAGAATTTAGCTTCACATTCATCGATTTAGCCCACGTGAACTCAGATTTGATGGTTAGATTGAAGAAATTTAGCTTCACATTCATCGATTTAGCCCACGTGAACTCAGATTTGATGGTTAGATTGAAGAAATTTAGCTTCACATTCATCGATTTAGCCCACGTGAACTCAGATTTGATGGTTAGATTGAAGAAATTTAGCTTCACATTCATCGATTTAGCCCACGTGAACTCAGATTTGATGGTTAGATTGAAGAATTTAGCTTCACATTCATCGATTTAGCCCACGTGAACTCAGATTTGATGGTTAGATTGAAGAAATTTAGCTTCACATTCATCGATTTAGCCCACGTGAACTCAGATTTGATGGTTAGATTGAAGAAATTTAGCTTCACATTCATCGATTTAGCCCACGTGAACTCAGATTTGATGGTTAGATTGAAGAAATTTAGCTTCACATTCATCGATTTAGCCCACGTGAACTCAGATTTGATGGTTAGATTGAAGAAATTTAGCTTCACATTCATCGATTTAGCCCACGTGAACTCAGATTTGATGGTTAGATTGAAGAAATTTAGCTTCACATTCATCGATTTAGCCCACGTGAACTCAGATTTGATGGTTAGATTGAAGAAATTTAGCTTCACATTCATCGATTTAGCCCACGTGAACTCAGATTTGATGGTTAGATTGAAGAAATTTAGCTTCACATTCATCGATTTAGCCCACGTGAACTCAGATTTGATGGTTAGATTGAAGAAATTTAGCTTCACATTCATCGATTTAGCCCACGTGAACTCAGATTTGATGGTTAGATTGAAGAATTTAGCTTCACATTCATCGATTTAGCCCACGTGAACTCAGATTTGATGGTTAGATTGAAGAAATTTAGCTTCACATTCATCGATTTAGCCCACGTGAACTCAGATTTGATGGTTAGATTGAAGAAATTTAGCTTCACATTCATCGATTTAGCCCACGTGAACTCAGATTTGATGGTTAGATTGAAGAAATTTAGCTTCACATTCATCGATTTAGCCCACGTGAACTCAGATTTGATGGTTAGATTGAAGAAATTTAGCTTCACATTCATCGATTTAGCCCACGTGAACTCAGATTTGATGGTTAGATTGAAGAAATTTAGCTTCACATTCATCGATTTAGCCCACGTGAACTCAGATTTGATGGTTAGATTGAAGAAATTTAGCTTCACATTCATCGATTTAGCCCACGTGAACTCAGATTTGATGGTTAGATTGAAGAAATTTAGCTTCACATTCATCGATTTAGCCCACGTGAACTCAGATTTGATGGTTAGATTGAAGAAATTTAGCTTCACATTCATCGATTTAGCCCACGTGAACTCAGATTTGATGGTTAGATTGAAGAAATTTAGCTTCACATTCATCGATTTAGCCCACGTGAACTCAGATTTGATGGTTAGATTGAAGAAATTTAGCTTCACATTCATCGATTTAGCCCACGTGAACTCAGATTTGATGGTTAGATTGAAGAAATTTAGCTTCACATTCATCGATTTAGCCCACGTGAACTCAGATTTGATGGTTAGATTGAAGAAATTTAGCTTCACATTCATCGATTTAGCCCACGTGAACTCAGATTTGATGGTTAGATTGAAGAAATTTAGCTTCACATTCATCGATTTAGCCCACGTGAACTCAGATTTGATGGTTAGATTGAAGAAATTTAGCTTCACATTCATCGATTTAGCCCACGTGAACTCAGATTTGATGGTTAGATTGAAGAAATTTAGCTTCACATTCATCGATTTAGCCCACGTGAACTCAGATTTGATGGTTAGATTGAAGAAATTTAGCTTCACATTCATCGATTTAGCCCACGTGAACTCAGATTTGATGGTTAGATTGAAGAAATTTAGCTTCACATTCATCGATTTAGCCCACGTGAACTCAGATTTGATGGTTAGATTGAAGAAATTTAGCTTCACATTCATCGATTTAGCCCACGTGAACTCAGATTTGATGGTTAGATTGAAGAAATTTAGCTTCACATTCATCGATTTAGCCCACGTGAACTCAGATTTGATGGTTAGATTGAAGAAATTTAGCTTCACATTCATCGATTTAGCCCACGTGAACTCAGATTTGATGGTTAGATTGAAGAAATTTAGCTTCACATTCATCGATTTAGCCCACGTGAACTCAGATTTGATGGTTAGATTGAAGAAATTTAGCTTCACATTCATCGATTTAGCCCACGTGAACTCAGATTTGATGGTTAGATTGAAGAAATTTAGCTTCACATTCATCGATTTAGCCCACGTGAACTCAGATTTGATGGTTAGATTGAAGAAATTTAGCTTCACATTCATCGATTTAGCCCACGTGAACTCAGATTTGATGGTTAGATTGAAGAAATTTAGCTTCACATTCATCGATTTAGCCCACGTGAACTCAGATTTGATGGTTAGATTGAAGAAATTTAGCTTCACATTCATCGATTTAGCCCACGTGAACTCAGATTTGATGGTTAGATTGAAGAAATTTAGCTTCACATTCATCGATTTAGCCCACGTGAACTCAGATTTGATGGTTAGATTGAAGAAATTTAGCTTCACATTCATCGATTTAGCCCACGTGAACTCAGATTTGATGGTTAGATTGAAGAAATTTAGCTTCACATTCATCGATTTAGCCCACGTGAACTCAGATTTGATGGTTAGATTGAAGAAATTTAGCTTCACATTCATCGATTTAGCCCACGTGAACTCAGATTTGATGGTTAGATTGAAGAAATTTAGCTTCACATTCATCGATTTAGCCCACGTGAACTCAGATTTGATGGTTAGATTGAAGAAATTTAGCTTCACATTCGTCGATTTAGCCCACGTGAACTCAGATTTGATGGTTAGATTGAAGAAATTTAGCTTCACATTCATCGATTTAGCCCACGTGAACTCAGATTTGATGGTTAGATTGAAGAAATTTAGCTTCACATTCATCGATTTAGCCCACGTGAACTCAGATTTGATGGTTAGATTGAAGAAATTTAGCTTCACATTCATCGATTTAGCCCACGTGAACTCAGATTTGATGGTTAGATTGAAGAAATTTAGCTTCACATTCATCGATTTAGCCCACGTGAACTCAGATTTGATGGTTAGATTGAAGAAATTTAGCTTCACATTCATCGATTTAGCCCACGTGAACTCAGATTTGATGGTTAGATTGAAGAAATTTAGCTTCACATTCATCGATTTAGCCCACGTGAACTCAGATTTGATGGTTAGATTGAAGAAATTTAGCTTCACATTCGTCGATTTAGCCCACGTGAACTCAGATTTGATGGTTAGATTGAAGAAATTTAGCTTCACATTCATCGATTTAGCCCACGTGAACTCAGATTTGATGGTTAGATTGAAGAAATTTAGCTTCACATTCATCGATTTAGCCCACGTGAACTCAGATTTGATGGTTAGATTGAAGAATTTAGCTTCACATTCATCGATTTAGCCCACGTGAACTCAGATTTGATGGTTAGATTGAAGAAATTTAGCTTCACATTCGTCGATTTAGCCCACGTGAACTCAGATTTGATGGTTAGATTGAAGAAATTTAGCTTCACATTCATCGATTTAGCCCACGTGAACTCAGATTTGATGGTTAGATTGAAGAAATTTAGCTTCACATTCATCGATTTAGCCCACGTGAACTCAGATTTGATGGTTAGATTGAAGAAATTTAGCTTCACATTCATCGATTTAGCCCACGTGAACTCAGATTTGATGGTTAGATTGAAGAAATTTAGCTTCACATTCATCGATTTAGCCCACGTGAACTCAGATTTGATGGTTAGATTGAAGAAATTTAGCTTCACATTCATCGATTTAGCCCACGTGAACTCAGATTTGATGGTTAGATTGAAGAAATTTAGCTTCACATTCATCGATTTAGCCCACGTGAACTCAGATTTGATGGTTAGATTGAAGAAATTTAGCTTCACATTCATCGATTTAGCCCACGTGAACTCAGATTTGATGGTTAGATTGAAGAAATTTAGCTTCACATTCATCGATTTAGCCCACGTGAACTCAGATTTGATGGTTAGATTGAAGAAATTTAGCTTCACATTCATCGATTTAGCCCACGTGAACTCAGATTTGATGGTTAGATTGAAGAAATTTAGCTTCACATTCATCGATTTAGCCCACGTGAACTCAGATTTGATGGTTAGATTGAAGAAATTTAGCTTCACATTCATCGATTTAGCCCACGTGAACTCAGATTTGATGGTTAGATTGAAGAAATTTAGCTTCACATTCATCGATTTAGCCCACGTGAACTCAGATTTGATGGTTAGATTGAAGAAATTTAGCTTCACATTCATCGATTTAGCCCACGTGAACTCAGATTTGATGGTTAGATTGAAGAAATTTAGCTTCACATTCATCGATTTAGCCCACGTGAACTCAGATTTGATGGTTAGATTGAAGAAATTTAGCTTCACATTCATCGATTTAGCCCACGTGAACTCAGATTTGATGGTTAGATTGAAGAATTTAGCTTCACATTCATCGATTTAGCCCACGTGAACTCAGATTTGATGGTTAGATTGAAGAAATTTAGCTTCACATTCATCGATTTAGCCCACGTGAACTCAGATTTGATGGTTAGATTGAAGAAATTTAGCTTCACATTCATCGATTTAGCCCACGTGAACTCAGATTTGATGGTTAGATTGAAGAAATTTAGCTTCACATTCATCGATTTAGCCCACGTGAACTCAGATTTGATGGTTAGATTGAAGAAATTTAGCTTCACATTCATCGATTTAGCCCACGTGAACTCAGATTTGATGGTTAGATTGAAGAAATTTAGCTTCACATTCATCGATTTAGCCCACGTGAACTCAGATTTGATGGTTAGATTGAAGAAATTTAGCTTCACATTCATCGATTTAGCCCACGTGAACTCAGATTTGATGGTTAGATTGAAGAAATTTAGCTTCACATTCATCGATTTAGCCCACGTGAACTCAGATTTGATGGTTAGATTGAAGAAATTTAGCTTCACATTCATCGATTTAGCCCACGTGAACTCAGATTTGATGGTTAGATTGAAGAAATTTAGCTTCACATTCATCGATTTAGCCCACGTGAACTCAGATTTGATGGTTAGATTGAAGAAATTTAGCTTCACATTCATCGATTTAGCCCACGTGAACTCAGATTTGATGGTTAGATTGAAGAATTTAGCTTCACATTCATCGATTTAGCCCACGTGAACTCAGATTTGATGGTTAGATTGAAGAAATTTAGCTTCACATTCATCGATTTAGCCCACGTGAACTCAGATTTGATGGTTAGATTGAAGAAATTTAGCTTCACATTCATCGATTTAGCCCACGTGAACTCAGATTTGATGGTTAGATTGAAGAATTTAGCTTCACATTCATCGATTTAGCCCACGTGAACTCAGATTTGATGGTTAGATTGAAGAAATTTAGCTTCACATTCATCGATTTAGCCCACGTGAACTCAGATTTGATGGTTAGATTGAAGAAATTTAGCTTCACATTCATCGATTTAGCCCACGTGAACTCAGATTTGATGGTTAGATTGAAGAAATTTAGCTTCACATTCATCGATTTAGCCCACGTGAACTCAGATTTGATGGTTAGATTGAAGAAATTTAGCTTCACATTCATCGATTTAGCCCACGTGAACTCAGATTTGATGGTTAGATTGAAGAAATTTAGCTTCACATTCGTCGATTTAGCCCACGTGAACTCAGATTTGATGGTTAGATTGAAGAAATTTAGCTTTTCATCGATTTAGCCCACGTGAACTCAGATTTGATGGTTAGATTGAAGAAATTTAGCTTCACATTCATCGATTTAGCCCACGTGAACTCAGATTTGATGGTTAGATTGAAGAAATTTAGCTTCACATTCATCGATTTAGCCCACGTGAACTCAGATTTGATGGTTAGATTGAAGAAATTTAGCTTCACATTCATCGATTTAGCCCACGTGAACTCAGATTTGATGGTTAGATTGAAGAATTTAGCTTCACATTCATCGATTTAGCCCACGTGAACTCAGATTTGATGGTTAGATTGAAGAAATTTAGCTTCACATTCATCGATTTAGCCCACGTGAACTCAGATTTGATGGTTAGATTGAAGAAATTTAGCTTCACATTCATCGATTTAGCCCACGTGAACTCAGATTTGATGGTTAGATTGAAGAAATTTAGCTTCACATTCATCGATTTAGCCCACGTGAACTCAGATTTGATGGTTAGATTGAAGAAATTTAGCTTCACATTCATCGATTTAGCCCACGTGAACTCAGATTTGATGGTTAGATTGAAGAAATTTAGCTTCACATTCATCGATTTAGCCCACGTGAACTCAGATTTGATGGTTAGATTGAAGAAATTTAGCTTCACATTCATCGATTTAGCCCACGTGAACTCAGATTTGATGGTTAGATTGAAGAAATTTAGCTTCACATTCATCGATTTAGCCCACGTGAACTCAGATTTGATGGTTAGATTGAAGAAATTTAGCTTCACATTCATCGATTTAGCCCACGTGAACTCAGATTTGATGGTTAGATTGAAGAAATTTAGCTTCACATTCATCGATTTAGCCCACGTGAACTCAGATTTGATGGTTAGATTGAAGAAATTTAGCTTCACATTCGTCGATTTAGCCCACGTGAACTCAGATTTGATGGTTAGATTGAAGAAATTTAGCTTCACATTCATCGATTTAGCCCACGTGAACTCAGATTTGATGGTTAGATTGAAGAAATTTAGCTTCACATTCATCGATTTAGCCCACGTGAACTCAGATTTGATGGTTAGATTGAAGAAATTTAGCTTCACATTCATCGATTTAGCCCACGTGAACTCAGATTTGATGGTTAGATTGAAGAAATTTAGCTTCACATTCATCGATTTAGCCCACGTGAACTCAGATTTGATGGTTAGATTGAAGAAATTTAGCTTCACATTCTCGATTTAGCCCACGTGAACTCAGATTTGATGGTTAGATTGAAGAAATTTAGCTTCACATTCGATTTAGCCCACGTGAACTCAGATTTGATGGTTAGATTGAAGAAATTTAGCTTCACATTCATCGATTTAGCCCACGTGAACTCAGATTTGATGGTTAGATTGAAGAAATTTAGCTTCACATTCATCGATTTAGCCCACGTGAACTCAGATTTGATGGTTAGATTGAAGAATTTAGCTTCACATTCATCGATTTAGCCCACGTGAACTCAGATTTGATGGTTAGATTGAAGAATTTAGCTTCACATTCATCGATTTAGCCCACGTGAACTCAGATTTGATGGTTAGATTGAAGAAATTTAGCTTCACATTCATCGATTTAGCCCACGTGAACTCAGATTTGATGGTTAGATTGAAGAAATTTAGCTTCACATTCATCGATTTAGCCCACGTGAACTCAGATTTGATGGTTAGATTGAAGAAATTTAGCTTCACATTCATCGATTTAGCCCACGTGAACTCAGATTTGATGGTTAGATTGAAGAAATTTAGCTTCACATTCATCGATTTAGCCCACGTGAACTCAGATTTGATGGTTAGATTGAAGAAATTTAGCTTCACATTCATCGATTTAGCCCACGTGAACTCAGATTTGATGGTTAGATTGAAGAAATTTAGCTTCACATTCATCGATTTAGCCCACGTGAACTCAGATTTGATGGTTAGATTGAAGAAATTTAGCTTCACATTCATCGATTTAGCCCACGTGAACTCAGATTTGATGGTTAGATTGAAGAAATTTAGCTTCACATTCCGATTTAGCCCACGTGAACTCAGATTTGATGGTTAGATTGAAGAAATTTAGCTTCACATTCATCGATTTAGCCCACGTGAACTCAGATTTGATGGTTAGATTGAAGAAATTTAGCTTCACATTCATCGATTTAGCCCACGTGAACTCAGATTTGATGGTTAGATTGAAGAAATTTAGCTTCACATTCATCGATTTAGCCCACGTGAACTCAGATTTGATGGTTAGATTGAAGAAATTTAGCTTCACATTCATCGATTTAGCCCACGTGAACTCAGATTTGATGGTTAGATTGAAGAAATTTAGCTTCACATTCATCGATTTAGCCCACGTGAACTCAGATTTGATGGTTAGATTGAAGAAATTTAGCTTCACATTCATCGATTTAGCCCACGTGAACTCAGATTTGATGGTTAGATTGAAGAAATT
Source organism: Taenia multiceps (assembly GCA_001923025.3). NCBI lineage: Eukaryota > Metazoa > Platyhelminthes > Cestoda > Cyclophyllidea > Taeniidae > Taenia > Taenia multiceps. The sequence goes on from MRSW03000665.1 coordinate 11,319, forward strand.
TAGCTTCACATTCATCGATTTAGCCCACGTGAACTCAGATTTGATGGTTAGATTGAAGAAATTTAGCTTCACATTCATCGATTTAGCCCACGTGAACTCAGATTTGATGGTTAGATTGAAGAAATTTAGCTTCACATTCGTCGATTTAGCCCACGTGAACTCAGATTTGATGGTTAGATTGAAGAATTTAGCTTCACATTCATCGATTTAGCCCACGTGAACTCAGATTTGATGGTTAGATTGAAGAAATTTAGCTTCACATTCATCGATTTAGCCCACGTGAACTCAGATTTGATGGTTAGATTGAAGAAATTTAGCTTCACATTCATCGATTTAGCCCACGTGAACTCAGATTTGATGGTTAGATTGAAGAAATTTAGCTTCACATTCATCGATTTAGCCCACGTGAACTCAGATTTGATGGTTAGATTGAAGAAATTTAGCTTCACATTCATCGATTTAGCCCACGTGAACTCAGATTTGATGGTTAGATTGAAGAAATTTAGCTTCACATTCGATTTAGCCCACGTGAACTCAGATTTGATGGTTAGATTGAAGAAATTTAGCTTCACATTCATCGATTTAGCCCACGTGAACTCAGATTTGATGGTTAGATTGAAGAATTTAGCTTCACATTCATCGATTTAGCCCACGTGAACTCAGATTTGATGGTTAGATTGAAGAAATTTAGCTTCACATTCATCGATTTAGCCCACGTGAACTCAGATTTGATGGTTAGATTGAAGAAATTTAGCTTCACATTCATCGATTTAGCCCACGTGAACTCAGATTTGATGGTTAGATTGAAGAAATTTAGCTTCACATTCATCGATTTAGCCCACGTGAACTCAGATTTGATGGTTAGATTGAAGAAATTTAGCTTCACATTCATCGATTTAGCCCACGTGAACTCAGATTTGATGGTTAGATTGAAGAAATTTAGCTTCACATTCATCGATTTAGCCCACGTGAACTCAGATTTGATGGTTAGATTGAAGAAATTTAGCTTCACATTCGATTTAGCCCACGTGAACTCAGATTTGATGGTTAGATTGAAGAAATTTAGCTTCACATTCATCGATTTAGCCCACGTGAACTCAGATTTGATGGTTAGATTGAAGAATTTAGCTTCACATTCATCGATTTAGCCCACGTGAACTCAGATTTGATGGTTAGATTGAAGAAATTTAGCTTCACATTCATCGATTTAGCCCACGTGAACTCAGATTTGATGGTTAGATTGAAGAAATTTAGCTTCACATTCATCGATTTAGCCCACGTGAACTCAGATTTGATGGTTAGATTGAAGAAATTTAGCTTCACATTCATCGATTTAGCCCACGTGAACTCAGATTTGATGGTTAGATTGAAGAAATTTAGCTTCACATTCATCGATTTAGCCCACGTGAACTCAGATTTGATGGTTAGATTGAAGAAATTTAGCTTCACATTCATCGATTTAGCCCACGTGAACTCAGATTTGATGGTTAGATTGAAGAAATTTAGCTTCACATTCGATTTAGCCCACGTGAACTCAGATTTGATGGTTAGATTGAAGAAATTTAGCTTCACATTCATCGATTTAGCCCACGTGAACTCAGATTTGATGGTTAGATTGAAGAAATTTAGCTTCACATTCATCGATTTAGCCCACGTGAACTCAGATTTGATGGTTAGATTGAAGAAATTTAGCTTCACATTCATCGATTTAGCCCACGTGAACTCAGATTTGATGGTTAGATTGAAGAAATTTAGCTTCACATTCGTCGATTTAGCCCACGTGAACTCAGATTTGATGGTTAGATTGAAGAAATTTAGCTTCACATTCATCGATTTAGCCCACGTGAACTCAGATTTGATGGTTAGATTGAAGAAATTTAGCTTCACATTCATCGATTTAGCCCACGTGAACTCAGATTTGATGGTTAGATTGAAGAAATTTAGCTTCACATTCATCGATTTAGCCCACGTGAACTCAGATTTGATGGTTAGATTGAAGAAATTTAGCTTCACATTCATCGATTTAGCCCACGTGAACTCAGATTTGATGGTTAGATTGAAGAAATTTAGCTTCACATTCATCGATTTAGCCCACGTGAACTCAGATTTGATGGTTAGATTGAAGAAATTTAGCTTCACATTCATCGATTTAGCCCACGTGAACTCAGATTTGATGGTTAGATTGAAGAAATTTAGCTTCACATTCATCGATTTAGCCCACGTGAACTCAGATTTGATGGTTAGATTGAAGAAATTTAGCTTCACATTCGTCGATTTAGCCCACGTGAACTCAGATTTGATGGTTAGATTGAAGAAATTTAGCTTCACATTCATCGATTTAGCCCACGTGAACTCAGATTTGATGGTTAGATTGAAGAAATTTAGCTTCACATTCGTCGATTTAGCCCACGTGAACTCAGATTTGATGGTTAGATTGAAGAAATTTAGCTTCACATTCATCGATTTAGCCCACGTGAACTCAGATTTGATGGTTAGATTGAAGAAATTTAGCTTCACATTCATCGATTTAGCCCACGTGAACTCAGATTTGATGGTTAGATTGAAGAAATTTAGCTTCACATTCATCGATTTAGCCCACGTGAACTCAGATTTGATGGTTAGATTGAAGAATTTAGCTTCACATTCATCGATTTAGCCCACGTGAACTCAGATTTGATGGTTAGATTGAAGAAATTTAGCTTCACATTCATCGATTTAGCCCACGTGAACTCAGATTTGATGGTTAGATTGAAGAAATTTAGCTTCACATTCATCGATTTAGCCCACGTGAACTCAGATTTGATGGTTAGATTGAAGAAATTTAGCTTCACATTCATCGATTTAGCCCACGTGAACTCAGATTTGATGGTTAGATTGAAGAAATTTAGCTTCACATTCATCGATTTAGCCCACGTGAACTCAGATTTGATGGTTAGATTGAAGAAATTTAGCTTCACATTCATCGATTTAGCCCACGTGAACTCAGATTTGATGGTTAGATTGAAGAATTTAGCTTCACATTCATCGATTTAGCCCACGTGAACTCAGATTTGATGGTTAGATTGAAGAAATTTAGCTTCACATTCATCGATTTAGCCCACGTGAACTCAGATTTGATGGTTAGATTGAAGAAATTTAGCTTCACATTCGTCGATTTAGCCCACGTGAACTCAGATTTGATGGTTAGATTGAAGAAATTTAGCTTCACATTCGTCGATTTAGCCCACGTGAACTCAGATTTGATGGTTAGATTGAAGAAATTTAGCTTCACATTCATCGATTTAGCCCACGTGAACTCAGATTTGATGGTTAGATTGAAGAAATTTAGCTTCACATTCATCGATTTAGCCCACGTGAACTCAGATTTGATGGTTAGATTGAAGAAATTTAGCTTCACATTCATCGATTTAGCCCACGTGAACTCAGATTTGATGGTTAGATTGAAGAAATTTAGCTTCACATTCGCCGATTTAGCCCACGTGAACTCAGATTTGATGGTTAGATTGAAGAAATTTAGCTTCACATTCATCGATTTAGCCCACGTGAACTCAGATTTGATGGTTAGATTGAAGAAATTTAGCTTCACATTCATCGATTTAGCCCACGTGAACTCAGATTTGATGGTTAGATTGAAGAAATTTAGCTTCACATTCATCGATTTAGCCCACGTGAACTCAGATTTGATGGTTAGATTGAAGAAATTTAGCTTCACATTCTCGATTTAGCCCACGTGAACTCAGATTTGATGGTTAGATTGAAGAAATTTAGCTTCACATTCATCGATTTAGCCCACGTGAACTCAGATTTGATGGTTAGATTGAAGAAATTTAGCTTCACATTCATCGATTTAGCCCACGTGAACTCAGATTTGATGGTTAGATTGAAGAAATTTAGCTTCACATTCATCGATTTAGCCCACGTGAACTCAGATTTGATGGTTAGATTGAAGAAATTTAGCTTCACATTCATCGATTTAGCCCCCGTGAACTCAGATTTGATGGTTAGATTGAAGAAATTTAGCTTCACATTCATCGATTTAGCCCACGTGAACTCAGATTTGATGGTTAGATTGAAGAAATTTAGCTTCACATTCATCGATTTAGCCCACGTGAACTCAGATTTGATGGTTAGATTGAAGAAATTTAGCTTCACATTCATCGATTTAGCCCACGTGAACTCAGATTTGATGGTTAGATTGAAGAAATTTAGCTTCACATTCTCGATTTAGCCCACGTGAACTCAGATTTGATGGTTAGATTGAAGAAATTTAGCTTCACATTCATCGATTTAGCCCACGTGAACTCAGATTTGATGGTTAGATTGAAGAAATTTAGCTTCACATTCATCGATTTAGCCCACGTGAACTCAGATTTGATGGTTAGATTGAAGAAATTTAGCTTCACATTCATCGATTTAGCCCACGTGAACTCAGATTTGATGGTTAGATTGAAGAAATTTAGCTTCACATTCATCGATTTAGCCCACGTGAACTCAGATTTGATGGTTAGATTGAAGAATTTAGCTTCACATTCATCGATTTAGCCCACGTGAACTCAGATTTGATGGTTAGATTGAGAAATTTAGCTTCACATTCCGATTTAGCCCACGTGAACTCAGATTTGATGGTTAGATTGAAGAAATTTAGCTTCACATTCATCGATTTAGCCCACGTGAACTCAGATTTGATGGTTAGATTGAAGAAATTTAGCTTCACATTCATCGATTTAGCCCACGTGAACTCAGATTTGATGGTTAGATTGAAGAAATTTAGCTTCACATTCATCGATTTAGCCCACGTGAACTCAGATTTGATGGTTAGATTGAAGAAATTTAGCTTCACATTCATCGATTTAGCCCACGTGAACTCAGATTTGATGGTTAGATTGAAGAAATTTAGCTTCACATTCGTCGATTTAGCCCACGTGAACTCAGATTTGATGGTTAGATTGTAAAGATTTAGCTTCACATTCATCGATTTAGCCCACGTGAACTCAGATTTGATGGTTAGATTGAAGAAATTTAGCTTCACATTCATCGATTTAGCCCACGTGAACTCAGATTTGATGGTTAGATTGAAGAAATTTAGCTTCACATTCATCGATTTAGCCCACGTGAACTCAGATTTGATGGTTAGATTGAAGAAATTTAGCTTCACATTCATCGATTTAGCCCACGTGAACTCAGATTTGATGGTTAGATTGGAGAAATTTAGCTTCACATTCATCGATTTAGCCCACGTGAACTCAGATTTGATGGTTAGATTGAAGAAATTTAGCTTCACATTCATCGATTTAGCCCACGTGAACTCAGATTTGATGGTTAGATTGAAGAAATTTAGCTTCACATTCGCGATTTAGCCCACGTGAACTCAGATTTGATGGTTAGATTGAAGAAATTTAGCTTCACATTCACGATTTAGCCCACGTGAACTCAGATTTGATGGTTAGATTGAAGAAATTTAGCTTCACATTCATCGATTTAGCCCACGTGAACTCAGATTTGATGGTTAGATTGAAGAAATTTAGCTTCACATTCTCGATTTAGCCCACGTGAACTCAGATTTGATGGTTAGATTGAAGAAATTTAGCTTCACATTCATCGATTTAGCCCACGTGAACTCAGATTTGATGGTTAGATTGAAGAAATTTAGCTTCACATTCATCGATTTAGCCCACGTGAACTCAGATTTGATGGTTAGATTGAAGAAATTTAGCTTCACATTCATCGATTTAGCCCACGTGAACTCAGATTTGATGGTTAGATTGAAGAAATTTAGCTTCACATTCATCGATTTAGCCCACGTGAACTCAGATTTGATGGTTAGATTGAAGAAATTTAGCTTCACATTCATCGATTTAGCCCACGTGAACTCAGATTTGATGGTTAGATTGAAGAAATTTAGCTTCACATTCGTCGATTTAGCCCACGTGAACTCAGATTTGATGGTTAGATTGAAGAAATTTAGCTTCACATTCATCGATTTAGCCCACGTGAACTCAGATTTGATGGTTAGATTGAAGAAATTTAGCTTCACATTCATCGATTTAGCCCACGTGAACTCAGATTTGATGGTTAGATTGAAGAAATTTAGCTTCACATTCATCGATTTAGCCCACGTGAACTCAGATTTGATGGTTAGATTGAAGAAATTTAGCTTCACATTCATCGATTTAGCCCACGTGAACTCAGATTTGATGGTTAGATTGAAGAAATTTAGCTTCACATTCATCGATTTAGCCCACTTGAACTCAGATTTGATGGTTAGATTGAAGAAATTTAGCTTCACATTCATCGATTTAGCCCACGTGAACTCAGATTTGATGGTTAGATTGAAGAAATTTAGCTTCACATTCATCGATTTAGCCCACGTGAACTCAGATTTGATGGTTAGATTGAAGAATTTAGCTTCACATTCATCGATTTAGCCCACGTGAACTCAGATTTGATGGTTAGATTGAAGAAATTTAGCTTCACATTCATCGATTTAGCCCACGTGAACTCAGATTTGATGGTTAGATTGAAGAAATTTAGCTTCACATTCGTCGATTTAGCCCACGTGAACTCAGATTTGATGGTTAGATTGAAGAAATTTAGCTTCACATTCATCGATTTAGCCCACGTGAACTCAGATTTGATGGTTAGATTGAAGAAATTTAGCTTCACATTCATCGATTTAGCCCACGTGAACTCAGATTTGATGGTTAGATTGAAGAAATTTAGCTTCACATTCATCGATTTAGCCCACGTGAACTCAGATTTGATGGTTAGATTGAAGAATTTAGCTTCACATTCGTCGATTTAGCCCACGTGAACTCAGATTTGATGGTTAGATTGAAGAAATTTAGCTTCACATTCATCGATTTAGCCCACGTGAACTCAGATTTGATGGTTAGATTGAAGAAATTTAGCTTCACATTCATCGATTTAGCCCACGTGAACTCAGATTTGATGGTTAGATTGAAGAAATTTAGCTTCACATTCATCGATTTAGCCCACGTGAACTCAGATTTGATGGTTAGATTGAAGAAATTTAGCTTCACATTCGTCGATTTAGCCCACGTGAACTCAGATTTGATGGTTAGATTGAAGAAATTTAGCTTCACATTCATCGATTTAGCCCACGTGAACTCAGATTTGATGGTTAGATTGAAGAAATTTAGCTTCACATTCATCGATTTAGCCCACGTGAACTCAGATTTGATGGTTAGATTGAAGAAATTTAGCTTCACATTCATCGATTTAGCCCACGTGAACTCGATTTGATGGTTAGATTGAAGAAATTTAGCTTCACATTCATCGATTTAGCCCACGTGAACTCAGATTTGATGGTTAGATTGAAGAAATTTAGCTTCACATTCATCGATTTAGCCCACGTGAACTCAGATTTGATGGTTAGATTGAAGAAATTTAGCTTCACATTCATCGATTTAGCCCACGTGAACTCAGATTTGATGGTTAGATTGAAGAAATTTAGCTTCACATTCATCGATTTAGCCCACGTGAACTCAGATTTGATGGTTAGATTGAAGAATTTAGCTTCACATTCATCGATTTAGCCCACGTGAACTCAGATTTGATGGTTAGATTGAAGAAATTTAGCTTCACATTCATCGATTTAGCCCACGTGAACTCAGATTTGATGGTTAGATTGAAGAATTTAGCTTCACATTCATCGATTTAGCCCACGTGAACTCAGATTTGATGGTTAGATTGAAGAAATTTAGCTTCACATTCATCGATTTAGCCCACGTGAACTCAGATTTGATGGTTAGATTGAAGAAATTTAGCTTCACATTCATCGATTTAGCCCACGTGAACTCAGATTTGATGGTTAGATTGAAGAAATTTAGCTTCACATTCATCGATTTAGCCCACGTGAACTCAGATTTGATGGTTAGATTGAAGAAATTTAGCTTCACATTCATCGATTTAGCCCACGTGAACTCAGATTTGATGGTTAGATTGAAGAAATTTAGCTTCACATTCGTCGATTTAGCCCACGTGAACTCAGATTTGATGGTTAGATTGAAGAATTTAGCACATTCATCGATTTAGCCCACGTGAACTCAGATTTGATGGTTAGATTGAAGAATTTAGCTTCACATTCATCGATTTAGCCCACGTGAACTCAGATTTGATGTTAGATTGAAGAAATTTAGCTTCACATTCATCGATTTAGCCCACGTGAACTCAGATTTGATGGTTAGATTGAGAATTTAGCTTCACATTCATCGATTTAGCCCACGTGAACTCAGATTTGATGGTTAGATTGAAGAATTTAGCTTCACATTCATCGATTTAGCCCACGTGAACTCAGATTTGATGGTTAGATTGAAGAAATTTAGCTTCACATTCATCGATTTAGCCCACGTGAACTCAGATTTGATGGTTAGATTGAAGAAATTTAGCTTCACATTCATCGATTTAGCCCACGTGAACTCAGATTTGATGGTTAGATTGAAGAATTTAGCTTCACATTCATCGATTTAGCCCACGTGAACTCAGATTTGATGGTTAGATTGAAGAAATTTAGCTTCACATTCATCGATTTAGCCCACGTGACTCAGATTTGATGGTTAGATTGAAGAAATTTAGCTTCACATTCATCGATTTAGCCCACGTGAACTCAGATTTGATGGTTAGATTGAAGAATTTAGCTTCACATTCATCGATTTAGCCCACGTGAACTCAGATTTGATGGTTAGATTGAAGAATTTAGCTTCACATTCATCGATTTAGCCCACGTGAACTCAGATTTGATGGTTAGATTGAAGAAATTTAGCTTCACATTCATCGATTTAGCCCACGTGAACTCAGATTTGATGGTTAGATTGAAGAAATTTAGCTTCACATTCATCGATTTAGCCCACGTGAACTCAGATTTGATGGTTAGATTGAAGAATTTAGCTTCACATTCATCGATTTAGCCCACGTGAACTCAGATTTGATGGTTAGATTGAAGAAATTTAGCTTCACATTCATCGATTTAGCCCACGTGACTCAGATTTGATGGTTAGATTGAAGAAATTTAGCTCACATTCGTCGATTTAGCCACGTGAACTCAGATTTGATGGTTAGATTGAAGAAATTTAGCTTCACATTCATCGATTTAGCCCACGTGAACTCAGATTTGATGGTTAGATTGAAGAAATTTAGCTTCACATTCATCGATTTAGCCCACGTGAACTCAGATTTGATGGTTAGATTGAAGAAATTTAGCTTCACATTCATCGATTTAGCCCACGTGAACTCAGATTTGATGGTTAGATTGAAGAATTTAGCTTCAATTCTCGATTTAGCCCACGTGCAACTCAGATTTGATGGTTAGATTGAAGAAATTTAGCTTCACATTCATCGATTTAGCCCACGTGAACTCAGATTTGATGGTTAGATTGAGAAATTTAGCTTCACATTCATCGATTTAGCCCCGTGAACTCAGATTTGATGGTTAGATTGAAGAATTTAGCTTCACATTCATCGATTTAGCCCACG
>MRSW03000666.1:0-27840 GCA_001923025.3 Taenia multiceps
CGATTTAGCCCACGTGAACTCAGATTTGATGGTTAGATTGAAGAATTTAGCTTCACATTCATCGATTTAGCCCACGTGAACTCAGATTTGATGGTTAGATTGAAGAAATTTAGCTTCACATTCATCGATTTAGCCCACGTGAACTCAGATTTGATGGTTAGATTGAAGAAATTTAGCTTCACATTCATCGATTTAGCCCACGTGAACTCAGATTTGATGGTTAGATTGAAGAAATTTAGCTTCACATTCATCGATTTAGCCCACGTGAACTCAGATTTGATGGTTAGATTGAAGAAATTTAGCTTCACATTCATCGATTTAGCCCACGTGAACTCAGATTTGATGGTTAGATTGAAGAAATTTAGCTTCACATTCATCGATTTAGCCCACGTGAACTCAGATTTGATGGTTAGATTGAAGAAATTTAGCTTCACATTCATCGATTTAGCCCACGTGAACTCAGATTTGATGGTTAGATTGAAGAAATTTAGCTTCACATTCATCGATTTAGCCCACGTGAACTCAGATTTGATGGTTAGATTGAAGAAATTTAGCTTCACATTCATCGATTTAGCCCACGTGAACTCAGATTTGATGGTTAGATTGAAGAAATTTAGCTTCACATTCATCGATTTAGCCCACGTGAACTCAGATTTGATGGTTAGATTGAAGAAATTTAGCTTCACATTCATCGATTTAGCCCACGTGAACTCAGATTTGATGGTTAGATTGAAGAAATTTAGCTTCACATTCATCGATTTAGCCCACGTGAACTCAGATTTGATGGTTAGATTGAAGAAATTTAGCTTCACATTCATCGATTTAGCCCACGTGAACTCAGATTTGATGGTTAGATTGAAGAAATTTAGCTTCACATTCATCGATTTAGCCCACGTGAACTCAGATTTGATGGTTAGATTGAAGAAATTTAGCTTCACATTCATCGATTTAGCCCACGTGAACTCAGATTTGATGGTTAGATTGAAGAAATTTAGCTTCACATTCATCGATTTAGCCCACGTGAACTCAGATTTGATGGTTAGATTGAAGAAATTTAGCTTCACATTCATCGATTTAGCCCACGTGAACTCAGATTTGATGGTTAGATTGAAGAAATTTAGCTTCACATTCATCGATTTAGCCCACGTGAACTCAGATTTGATGGTTAGATTGAAGAAATTTAGCTTCACATTCATCGATTTAGCCCACGTGAACTCAGATTTGATGGTTAGATTGAAGAAATTTAGCTTCACATTCATCGATTTAGCCCACGTGAACTCAGATTTGATGGTTAGATTGAAGAAATTTAGCTTCACATTCATCGATTTAGCCCACGTGAACTCAGATTTGATGGTTAGATTGAAGAAATTTAGCTTCACATTCATCGATTTAGCCCACGTGAACTCAGATTTGATGGTTAGATTGAAGAAATTTAGCTTCACATTCATCGATTTAGCCCACGTGAACTCAGATTTGATGGTTAGATTGAAGAAATTTAGCTTCACATTCATCGATTTAGCCCACGTGAACTCAGATTTGATGGTTAGATTGAAGAAATTTAGCTTCACATTCATCGATTTAGCCCACGTGAACTCAGATTTGATGGTTAGATTGAAGAAATTTAGCTTCACATTCATCGATTTAGCCCACGTGAACTCAGATTTGATGGTTAGATTGAAGAAATTTAGCTTCACATTCATCGATTTAGCCCACGTGAACTCAGATTTGATGGTTAGATTGAAGAAATTTAGCTTCACATTCATCGATTTAGCCCACGTGAACTCAGATTTGATGGTTAGATTGAAGAAATTTAGCTTCACATTCATCGATTTAGCCCACGTGAACTCAGATTTGATGGTTAGATTGAAGAAATTTAGCTTCACATTCATCGATTTAGCCCACGTGAACTCAGATTTGATGGTTAGATTGAAGAAATTTAGCTTCACATTCATCGATTTAGCCCACGTGAACTCAGATTTGATGGTTAGATTGAAGAAATTTAGCTTCACATTCATCGATTTAGCCCACGTGAACTCAGATTTGATGGTTAGATTGAAGAAATTTAGCTTCACATTCATCGATTTAGCCCACGTGAACTCAGATTTGATGGTTAGATTGAAGAAATTTAGCTTCACATTCATCGATTTAGCCCACGTGAACTCAGATTTGATGGTTAGATTGAAGAAATTTAGCTTCACATTCATCGATTTAGCCCACGTGAACTCAGATTTGATGGTTAGATTGAAGAAATTTAGCTTCACATTCATCGATTTAGCCCACGTGAACTCAGATTTGATGGTTAGATTGAAGAAATTTAGCTTCACATTCATCGATTTAGCCCACGTGAACTCAGATTTGATGGTTAGATTGAAGAAATTTAGCTTCACATTCATCGATTTAGCCCACGTGAACTCAGATTTGATGGTTAGATTGAAGAAATTTAGCTTCACATTCATCGATTTAGCCCACGTGAACTCAGATTTGATGGTTAGATTGAAGAAATTTAGCTTCACATTCATCGATTTAGCCCACGTGAACTCAGATTTGATGGTTAGATTGAAGAAATTTAGCTTCACATTCATCGATTTAGCCCACGTGAACTCAGATTTGATGGTTAGATTGAAGAAATTTAGCTTCACATTCATCGATTTAGCCCACGTGAACTCAGATTTGATGGTTAGATTGAAGAAATTTAGCTTCACATTCATCGATTTAGCCCACGTGAACTCAGATTTGATGGTTAGATTGAAGAAATTTAGCTTCACATTCATCGATTTAGCCCACGTGAACTCAGATTTGATGGTTAGATTGAAGAAATTTAGCTTCACATTCATCGATTTAGCCCACGTGAACTCAGATTTGATGGTTAGATTGAAGAAATTTAGCTTCACATTCATCGATTTAGCCCACGTGAACTCAGATTTGATGGTTAGATTGAAGAAATTTAGCTTCACATTCATCGATTTAGCCCACGTGAACTCAGATTTGATGGTTAGATTGAAGAAATTTAGCTTCACATTCATCGATTTAGCCCACGTGAACTCAGATTTGATGGTTAGATTGAAGAAATTTAGCTTCACATTCATCGATTTAGCCCACGTGAACTCAGATTTGATGGTTAGATTGAAGAAATTTAGCTTCACATTCATCGATTTAGCCCACGTGAACTCAGATTTGATGGTTAGATTGAAGAAATTTAGCTTCACATTCATCGATTTAGCCCACGTGAACTCAGATTTGATGGTTAGATTGAAGAAATTTAGCTTCACATTCATCGATTTAGCCCACGTGAACTCAGATTTGATGGTTAGATTGAAGAAATTTAGCTTCACATTCATCGATTTAGCCCACGTGAACTCAGATTTGATGGTTAGATTGAAGAAATTTAGCTTCACATTCATCGATTTAGCCCACGTGAACTCAGATTTGATGGTTAGATTGAAGAAATTTAGCTTCACATTCATCGATTTAGCCCACGTGAACTCAGATTTGATGGTTAGATTGAAGAAATTTAGCTTCACATTCATCGATTTAGCCCACGTGAACTCAGATTTGATGGTTAGATTGAAGAAATTTAGCTTCACATTCATCGATTTAGCCCACGTGAACTCAGATTTGATGGTTAGATTGAAGAAATTTAGCTTCACATTCATCGATTTAGCCCACGTGAACTCAGATTTGATGGTTAGATTGAAGAAATTTAGCTTCACATTCATCGATTTAGCCCACGTGAACTCAGATTTGATGGTTAGATTGAAGAAATTTAGCTTCACATTCATCGATTTAGCCCACGTGAACTCAGATTTGATGGTTAGATTGAAGAAATTTAGCTTCACATTCATCGATTTAGCCCACGTGAACTCAGATTTGATGGTTAGATTGAAGAAATTTAGCTTCACATTCGTCGATTTAGCCCACGTGAACTCAGATTTGATGGTTAGATTGAAGAAATTTAGCTTCACATTCATCGATTTAGCCCACGTGAACTCAGATTTGATGGTTAGATTGAAGAAATTTAGCTTCACATTCATCGATTTAGCCCACGTGAACTCAGATTTGATGGTTAGATTGAAGAAATTTAGCTTCACATTCATCGATTTAGCCCACGTGAACTCAGATTTGATGGTTAGATTGAAGAAATTTAGCTTCACATTCATCGATTTAGCCCACGTGAACTCAGATTTGATGGTTAGATTGAAGAAATTTAGCTTCACATTCATCGATTTAGCCCACGTGAACTCAGATTTGATGGTTAGATTGAAGAAATTTAGCTTCACATTCATCGATTTAGCCCACGTGAACTCAGATTTGATGGTTAGATTGAAGAAATTTAGCTTCACATTCATCGATTTAGCCCACGTGAACTCAGATTTGATGGTTAGATTGAAGAAATTTAGCTTCACATTCATCGATTTAGCCCACGTGAACTCAGATTTGATGGTTAGATTGAAGAAATTTAGCTTCACATTCATCGATTTAGCCCACGTGAACTCAGATTTGATGGTTAGATTGAAGAAATTTAGCTTCACATTCATCGATTTAGCCCACGTGAACTCAGATTTGATGGTTAGATTGAAGAAATTTAGCTTCACATTCATCGATTTAGCCCACGTGAACTCAGATTTGATGGTTAGATTGAAGAAATTTAGCTTCACATTCATCGATTTAGCCCACGTGAACTCAGATTTGATGGTTAGATTGAAGAAATTTAGCTTCACATTCATCGATTTAGCCCACGTGAACTCAGATTTGATGGTTAGATTGAAGAAATTTAGCTTCACATTCATCGATTTAGCCCACGTGAACTCAGATTTGATGGTTAGATTGAAGAAATTTAGCTTCACATTCATCGATTTAGCCCACGTGAACTCAGATTTGATGGTTAGATTGAAGAAATTTAGCTTCACATTCATCGATTTAGCCCACGTGAACTCAGATTTGATGGTTAGATTGAAGAAATTTAGCTTCACATTCATCGATTTAGCCCACGTGAACTCAGATTTGATGGTTAGATTGAAGAAATTTAGCTTCACATTCATCGATTTAGCCCACGTGAACTCAGATTTGATGGTTAGATTGAAGAAATTTAGCTTCACATTCATCGATTTAGCCCACGTGAACTCAGATTTGATGGTTAGATTGAAGAAATTTAGCTTCACATTCATCGATTTAGCCCACGTGAACTCAGATTTGATGGTTAGATTGAAGAAATTTAGCTTCACATTCATCGATTTAGCCCACGTGAACTCAGATTTGATGGTTAGATTGAAGAAATTTAGCTTCACATTCATCGATTTAGCCCACGTGAACTCAGATTTGATGGTTAGATTGAAGAAATTTAGCTTCACATTCATCGATTTAGCCCACGTGAACTCAGATTTGATGGTTAGATTGAAGAAATTTAGCTTCACATTCATCGATTTAGCCCACGTGAACTCAGATTTGATGGTTAGATTGAAGAAATTTAGCTTCACATTCATCGATTTAGCCCACGTGAACTCAGATTTGATGGTTAGATTGAAGAAATTTAGCTTCACATTCATCGATTTAGCCCACGTGAACTCAGATTTGATGGTTAGATTGAAGAAATTTAGCTTCACATTCATCGATTTAGCCCACGTGAACTCAGATTTGATGGTTAGATTGAAGAAATTTAGCTTCACATTCATCGATTTAGCCCACGTGAACTCAGATTTGATGGTTAGATTGAAGAAATTTAGCTTCACATTCATCGATTTAGCCCACGTGAACTCAGATTTGATGGTTAGATTGAAGAAATTTAGCTTCACATTCATCGATTTAGCCCACGTGAACTCAGATTTGATGGTTAGATTGAAGAAATTTAGCTTCACATTCATCGATTTAGCCCACGTGAACTCAGATTTGATGGTTAGATTGAAGAAATTTAGCTTCACATTCATCGATTTAGCCCACGTGAACTCAGATTTGATGGTTAGATTGAAGAAATTTAGCTTCACATTCATCGATTTAGCCCACGTGAACTCAGATTTGATGGTTAGATTGAAGAAATTTAGCTTCACATTCATCGATTTAGCCCACGTGAACTCAGATTTGATGGTTAGATTGAAGAAATTTAGCTTCACATTCATCGATTTAGCCCACGTGAACTCAGATTTGATGGTTAGATTGAAGAAATTTAGCTTCACATTCATCGATTTAGCCCACGTGAACTCAGATTTGATGGTTAGATTGAAGAAATTTAGCTTCACATTCATCGATTTAGCCCACGTGAACTCAGATTTGATGGTTAGATTGAAGAAATTTAGCTTCACATTCATCGATTTAGCCCACGTGAACTCAGATTTGATGGTTAGATTGAAGAAATTTAGCTTCACATTCATCGATTTAGCCCACGTGAACTCAGATTTGATGGTTAGATTGAAGAAATTTAGCTTCACATTCATCGATTTAGCCCACGTGAACTCAGATTTGATGGTTAGATTGAAGAAATTTAGCTTCACATTCATCGATTTAGCCCACGTGAACTCAGATTTGATGGTTAGATTGAAGAAATTTAGCTTCACATTCATCGATTTAGCCCACGTGAACTCAGATTTGATGGTTAGATTGAAGAAATTTAGCTTCACATTCATCGATTTAGCCCACGTGAACTCAGATTTGATGGTTAGATTGAAGAAATTTAGCTTCACATTCATCGATTTAGCCCACGTGAACTCAGATTTGATGGTTAGATTGAAGAAATTTAGCTTCACATTCATCGATTTAGCCCACGTGAACTCAGATTTGATGGTTAGATTGAAGAAATTTAGCTTCACATTCATCGATTTAGCCCACGTGAACTCAGATTTGATGGTTAGATTGAAGAAATTTAGCTTCACATTCATCGATTTAGCCCACGTGAACTCAGATTTGATGGTTAGATTGAAGAAATTTAGCTTCACATTCATCGATTTAGCCCACGTGAACTCAGATTTGATGGTTAGATTGAAGAAATTTAGCTTCACATTCATCGATTTAGCCCACGTGAACTCAGATTTGATGGTTAGATTGAAGAAATTTAGCTTCACATTCATCGATTTAGCCCACGTGAACTCAGATTTGATGGTTAGATTGAAGAAATTTAGCTTCACATTCATCGATTTAGCCCACGTGAACTCAGATTTGATGGTTAGATTGAAGAAATTTAGCTTCACATTCATCGATTTAGCCCACGTGAACTCAGATTTGATGGTTAGATTGAAGAAATTTAGCTTCACATTCATCGATTTAGCCCACGTGAACTCAGATTTGATGGTTAGATTGAAGAAATTTAGCTTCACATTCATCGATTTAGCCCACGTGAACTCAGATTTGATGGTTAGATTGAAGAAATTTAGCTTCACATTCATCGATTTAGCCCACGTGAACTCAGATTTGATGGTTAGATTGAAGAAATTTAGCTTCACATTCATCGATTTAGCCCACGTGAACTCAGATTTGATGGTTAGATTGAAGAAATTTAGCTTCACATTCATCGATTTAGCCCACGTGAACTCAGATTTGATGGTTAGATTGAAGAAATTTAGCTTCACATTCATCGATTTAGCCCACGTGAACTCAGATTTGATGGTTAGATTGAAGAAATTTAGCTTCACATTCATCGATTTAGCCCACGTGAACTCAGATTTGATGGTTAGATTGAAGAAATTTAGCTTCACATTCATCGATTTAGCCCACGTGAACTCAGATTTGATGGTTAGATTGAAGAAATTTAGCTTCACATTCATCGATTTAGCCCACGTGAACTCAGATTTGATGGTTAGATTGAAGAAATTTAGCTTCACATTCATCGATTTAGCCCACGTGAACTCAGATTTGATGGTTAGATTGAAGAAATTTAGCTTCACATTCATCGATTTAGCCCACGTGAACTCAGATTTGATGGTTAGATTGAAGAAATTTAGCTTCACATTCATCGATTTAGCCCACGTGAACTCAGATTTGATGGTTAGATTGAAGAAATTTAGCTTCACATTCATCGATTTAGCCCACGTGAACTCAGATTTGATGGTTAGATTGAAGAAATTTAGCTTCACATTCATCGATTTAGCCCACGTGAACTCAGATTTGATGGTTAGATTGAAGAAATTTAGCTTCACATTCATCGATTTAGCCCACGTGAACTCAGATTTGATGGTTAGATTGAAGAAATTTAGCTTCACATTCATCGATTTAGCCCACGTGAACTCAGATTTGATGGTTAGATTGAAGAAATTTAGCTTCACATTCATCGATTTAGCCCACGTGAACTCAGATTTGATGGTTAGATTGAAGAAATTTAGCTTCACATTCATCGATTTAGCCCACGTGAACTCAGATTTGATGGTTAGATTGAAGAAATTTAGCTTCACATTCATCGATTTAGCCCACGTGAACTCAGATTTGATGGTTAGATTGAAGAAATTTAGCTTCACATTCATCGATTTAGCCCACGTGAACTCAGATTTGATGGTTAGATTGAAGAAATTTAGCTTCACATTCATCGATTTAGCCCACGTGAACTCAGATTTGATGGTTAGATTGAAGAAATTTAGCTTCACATTCATCGATTTAGCCCACGTGAACTCAGATTTGATGGTTAGATTGAAGAAATTTAGCTTCACATTCATCGATTTAGCCCACGTGAACTCAGATTTGATGGTTAGATTGAAGAAATTTAGCTTCACATTCATCGATTTAGCCCACGTGAACTCAGATTTGATGGTTAGATTGAAGAAATTTAGCTTCACATTCATCGATTTAGCCCACGTGAACTCAGATTTGATGGTTAGATTGAAGAAATTTAGCTTCACATTCATCGATTTAGCCCACGTGAACTCAGATTTGATGGTTAGATTGAAGAAATTTAGCTTCACATTCATCGATTTAGCCCACGTGAACTCAGATTTGATGGTTAGATTGAAGAAATTTAGCTTCACATTCATCGATTTAGCCCACGTGAACTCAGATTTGATGGTTAGATTGAAGAAATTTAGCTTCACATTCATCGATTTAGCCCACGTGAACTCAGATTTGATGGTTAGATTGAAGAAATTTAGCTTCACATTCATCGATTTAGCCCACGTGAACTCAGATTTGATGGTTAGATTGAAGAAATTTAGCTTCACATTCATCGATTTAGCCCACGTGAACTCAGATTTGATGGTTAGATTGAAGAAATTTAGCTTCACATTCATCGATTTAGCCCACGTGAACTCAGATTTGATGGTTAGATTGAAGAAATTTAGCTTCACATTCATCGATTTAGCCCACGTGAACTCAGATTTGATGGTTAGATTGAAGAAATTTAGCTTCACATTCATCGATTTAGCCCACGTGAACTCAGATTTGATGGTTAGATTGAAGAAATTTAGCTTCACATTCATCGATTTAGCCCACGTGAACTCAGATTTGATGGTTAGATTGAAGAAATTTAGCTTCACATTCATCGATTTAGCCCACGTGAACTCAGATTTGATGGTTAGATTGAAGAAATTTAGCTTCACATTCATCGATTTAGCCCACGTGAACTCAGATTTGATGGTTAGATTGAAGAAATTTAGCTTCACATTCATCGATTTAGCCCACGTGAACTCAGATTTGATGGTTAGATTGAAGAAATTTAGCTTCACATTCATCGATTTAGCCCACGTGAACTCAGATTTGATGGTTAGATTGAAGAAATTTAGCTTCACATTCATCGATTTAGCCCACGTGAACTCAGATTTGATGGTTAGATTGAAGAAATTTAGCTTCACATTCATCGATTTAGCCCACGTGAACTCAGATTTGATGGTTAGATTGAAGAAATTTAGCTTCACATTCATCGATTTAGCCCACGTGAACTCAGATTTGATGGTTAGATTGAAGAAATTTAGCTTCACATTCATCGATTTAGCCCACGTGAACTCAGATTTGATGGTTAGATTGAAGAAATTTAGCTTCACATTCATCGATTTAGCCCACGTGAACTCAGATTTGATGGTTAGATTGAAGAAATTTAGCTTCACATTCATCGATTTAGCCCACGTGAACTCAGATTTGATGGTTAGATTGAAGAAATTTAGCTTCACATTCATCGATTTAGCCCACGTGAACTCAGATTTGATGGTTAGATTGAAGAAATTTAGCTTCACATTCATCGATTTAGCCCACGTGAACTCAGATTTGATGGTTAGATTGAAGAAATTTAGCTTCACATTCATCGATTTAGCCCACGTGAACTCAGATTTGATGGTTAGATTGAAGAAATTTAGCTTCACATTCATCGATTTAGCCCACGTGAACTCAGATTTGATGGTTAGATTGAAGAAATTTAGCTTCACATTCATCGATTTAGCCCACGTGAACTCAGATTTGATGGTTAGATTGAAGAAATTTAGCTTCACATTCATCGATTTAGCCCACGTGAACTCAGATTTGATGGTTAGATTGAAGAAATTTAGCTTCACATTCATCGATTTAGCCCACGTGAACTCAGATTTGATGGTTAGATTGAAGAAATTTAGCTTCACATTCATCGATTTAGCCCACGTGAACTCAGATTTGATGGTTAGATTGAAGAAATTTAGCTTCACATTCATCGATTTAGCCCACGTGAACTCAGATTTGATGGTTAGATTGAAGAAATTTAGCTTCACATTCATCGATTTAGCCCACGTGAACTCAGATTTGATGGTTAGATTGAAGAAATTTAGCTTCACATTCATCGATTTAGCCCACGTGAACTCAGATTTGATGGTTAGATTGAAGAAATTTAGCTTCACATTCATCGATTTAGCCCACGTGAACTCAGATTTGATGGTTAGATTGAAGAAATTTAGCTTCACATTCATCGATTTAGCCCACGTGAACTCAGATTTGATGGTTAGATTGAAGAAATTTAGCTTCACATTCATCGATTTAGCCCACGTGAACTCAGATTTGATGGTTAGATTGAAGAAATTTAGCTTCACATTCATCGATTTAGCCCACGTGAACTCAGATTTGATGGTTAGATTGAAGAAATTTAGCTTCACATTCATCGATTTAGCCCACGTGAACTCAGATTTGATGGTTAGATTGAAGAAATTTAGCTTCACATTCATCGATTTAGCCCACGTGAACTCAGATTTGATGGTTAGATTGAAGAAATTTAGCTTCACATTCATCGATTTAGCCCACGTGAACTCAGATTTGATGGTTAGATTGAAGAAATTTAGCTTCACATTCATCGATTTAGCCCACGTGAACTCAGATTTGATGGTTAGATTGAAGAAATTTAGCTTCACATTCATCGATTTAGCCCACGTGAACTCAGATTTGATGGTTAGATTGAAGAAATTTAGCTTCACATTCATCGATTTAGCCCACGTGAACTCAGATTTGATGGTTAGATTGAAGAAATTTAGCTTCACATTCATCGATTTAGCCCACGTGAACTCAGATTTGATGGTTAGATTGAAGAAATTTAGCTTCACATTCATCGATTTAGCCCACGTGAACTCAGATTTGATGGTTAGATTGAAGAAATTTAGCTTCACATTCATCGATTTAGCCCACGTGAACTCAGATTTGATGGTTAGATTGAAGAAATTTAGCTTCACATTCATCGATTTAGCCCACGTGAACTCAGATTTGATGGTTAGATTGAAGAAATTTAGCTTCACATTCATCGATTTAGCCCACGTGAACTCAGATTTGATGGTTAGATTGAAGAAATTTAGCTTCACATTCATCGATTTAGCCCACGTGAACTCAGATTTGATGGTTAGATTGAAGAAATTTAGCTTCACATTCATCGATTTAGCCCACGTGAACTCAGATTTGATGGTTAGATTGAAGAAATTTAGCTTCACATTCATCGATTTAGCCCACGTGAACTCAGATTTGATGGTTAGATTGAAGAAATTTAGCTTCACATTCATCGATTTAGCCCACGTGAACTCAGATTTGATGGTTAGATTGAAGAAATTTAGCTTCACATTCATCGATTTAGCCCACGTGAACTCAGATTTGATGGTTAGATTGAAGAAATTTAGCTTCACATTCATCGATTTAGCCCACGTGAACTCAGATTTGATGGTTAGATTGAAGAAATTTAGCTTCACATTCATCGATTTAGCCCACGTGAACTCAGATTTGATGGTTAGATTGAAGAAATTTAGCTTCACATTCATCGATTTAGCCCACGTGAACTCAGATTTGATGGTTAGATTGAAGAAATTTAGCTTCACATTCATCGATTTAGCCCACGTGAACTCAGATTTGATGGTTAGATTGAAGAAATTTAGCTTCACATTCATCGATTTAGCCCACGTGAACTCAGATTTGATGGTTAGATTGAAGAAATTTAGCTTCACATTCATCGATTTAGCCCACGTGAACTCAGATTTGATGGTTAGATTGAAGAAATTTAGCTTCACATTCATCGATTTAGCCCACGTGAACTCAGATTTGATGGTTAGATTGAAGAAATTTAGCTTCACATTCATCGATTTAGCCCACGTGAACTCAGATTTGATGGTTAGATTGAAGAAATTTAGCTTCACATTCATCGATTTAGCCCACGTGAACTCAGATTTGATGGTTAGATTGAAGAAATTTAGCTTCACATTCATCGATTTAGCCCACGTGAACTCAGATTTGATGGTTAGATTGAAGAAATTTAGCTTCACATTCATCGATTTAGCCCACGTGAACTCAGATTTGATGGTTAGATTGAAGAAATTTAGCTTCACATTCATCGATTTAGCCCACGTGAACTCAGATTTGATGGTTAGATTGAAGAAATTTAGCTTCACATTCATCGATTTAGCCCACGTGAACTCAGATTTGATGGTTAGATTGAAGAAATTTAGCTTCACATTCATCGATTTAGCCCACGTGAACTCAGATTTGATGGTTAGATTGAAGAAATTTAGCTTCACATTCATCGATTTAGCCCACGTGAACTCAGATTTGATGGTTAGATTGAAGAAATTTAGCTTCACATTCATCGATTTAGCCCACGTGAACTCAGATTTGATGGTTAGATTGAAGAAATTTAGCTTCACATTCATCGATTTAGCCCACGTGAACTCAGATTTGATGGTTAGATTGAAGAAATTTAGCTTCACATTCATCGATTTAGCCCACGTGAACTCAGATTTGATGGTTAGATTGAAGAAATTTAGCTTCACATTCATCGATTTAGCCCACGTGAACTCAGATTTGATGGTTAGATTGAAGAAATTTAGCTTCACATTCATCGATTTAGCCCACGTGAACTCAGATTTGATGGTTAGATTGAAGAAATTTAGCTTCACATTCATCGATTTAGCCCACGTGAACTCAGATTTGATGGTTAGATTGAAGAAATTTAGCTTCACATTCATCGATTTAGCCCACGTGAACTCAGATTTGATGGTTAGATTGAAGAAATTTAGCTTCACATTCATCGATTTAGCCCACGTGAACTCAGATTTGATGGTTAGATTGAAGAAATTTAGCTTCACATTCATCGATTTAGCCCACGTGAACTCAGATTTGATGGTTAGATTGAAGAAATTTAGCTTCACATTCATCGATTTAGCCCACGTGAACTCAGATTTGATGGTTAGATTGAAGAAATTTAGCTTCACATTCATCGATTTAGCCCACGTGAACTCAGATTTGATGGTTAGATTGAAGAAATTTAGCTTCACATTCATCGATTTAGCCCACGTGAACTCAGATTTGATGGTTAGATTGAAGAAATTTAGCTTCACATTCATCGATTTAGCCCACGTGAACTCAGATTTGATGGTTAGATTGAAGAAATTTAGCTTCACATTCATCGATTTAGCCCACGTGAACTCAGATTTGATGGTTAGATTGAAGAAATTTAGCTTCACATTCATCGATTTAGCCCACGTGAACTCAGATTTGATGGTTAGATTGAAGAAATTTAGCTTCACATTCATCGATTTAGCCCACGTGAACTCAGATTTGATGGTTAGATTGAAGAAATTTAGCTTCACATTCATCGATTTAGCCCACGTGAACTCAGATTTGATGGTTAGATTGAAGAAATTTAGCTTCACATTCATCGATTTAGCCCACGTGAACTCAGATTTGATGGTTAGATTGAAGAAATTTAGCTTCACATTCATCGATTTAGCCCACGTGAACTCAGATTTGATGGTTAGATTGAAGAAATTTAGCTTCACATTCATCGATTTAGCCCACGTGAACTCAGATTTGATGGTTAGATTGAAGAAATTTAGCTTCACATTCATCGATTTAGCCCACGTGAACTCAGATTTGATGGTTAGATTGAAGAAATTTAGCTTCACATTCATCGATTTAGCCCACGTGAACTCAGATTTGATGGTTAGATTGAAGAAATTTAGCTTCACATTCATCGATTTAGCCCACGTGAACTCAGATTTGATGGTTAGATTGAAGAAATTTAGCTTCACATTCATCGATTTAGCCCACGTGAACTCAGATTTGATGGTTAGATTGAAGAAATTTAGCTTCACATTCATCGATTTAGCCCACGTGAACTCAGATTTGATGGTTAGATTGAAGAAATTTAGCTTCACATTCATCGATTTAGCCCACGTGAACTCAGATTTGATGGTTAGATTGAAGAAATTTAGCTTCACATTCATCGATTTAGCCCACGTGAACTCAGATTTGATGGTTAGATTGAAGAAATTTAGCTTCACATTCATCGATTTAGCCCACGTGAACTCAGATTTGATGGTTAGATTGAAGAAATTTAGCTTCACATTCATCGATTTAGCCCACGTGAACTCAGATTTGATGGTTAGATTGAAGAAATTTAGCTTCACATTCATCGATTTAGCCCACGTGAACTCAGATTTGATGGTTAGATTGAAGAAATTTAGCTTCACATTCATCGATTTAGCCCACGTGAACTCAGATTTGATGGTTAGATTGAAGAAATTTAGCTTCACATTCATCGATTTAGCCCACGTGAACTCAGATTTGATGGTTAGATTGAAGAAATTTAGCTTCACATTCATCGATTTAGCCCACGTGAACTCAGATTTGATGGTTAGATTGAAGAAATTTAGCTTCACATTCATCGATTTAGCCCACGTGAACTCAGATTTGATGGTTAGATTGAAGAAATTTAGCTTCACATTCATCGATTTAGCCCACGTGAACTCAGATTTGATGGTTAGATTGAAGAAATTTAGCTTCACATTCATCGATTTAGCCCACGTGAACTCAGATTTGATGGTTAGATTGAAGAAATTTAGCTTCACATTCATCGATTTAGCCCACGTGAACTCAGATTTGATGGTTAGATTGAAGAAATTTAGCTTCACATTCATCGATTTAGCCCACGTGAACTCAGATTTGATGGTTAGATTGAAGAAATTTAGCTTCACATTCATCGATTTAGCCCACGTGAACTCAGATTTGATGGTTAGATTGAAGAAATTTAGCTTCACATTCATCGATTTAGCCCACGTGAACTCAGATTTGATGGTTAGATTGAAGAAATTTAGCTTCACATTCATCGATTTAGCCCACGTGAACTCAGATTTGATGGTTAGATTGAAGAAATTTAGCTTCACATTCATCGATTTAGCCCACGTGAACTCAGATTTGATGGTTAGATTGAAGAAATTTAGCTTCACATTCATCGATTTAGCCCACGTGAACTCAGATTTGATGGTTAGATTGAAGAAATTTAGCTTCACATTCATCGATTTAGCCCACGTGAACTCAGATTTGATGGTTAGATTGAAGAAATTTAGCTTCACATTCATCGATTTAGCCCACGTGAACTCAGATTTGATGGTTAGATTGAAGAAATTTAGCTTCACATTCATCGATTTAGCCCACGTGAACTCAGATTTGATGGTTAGATTGAAGAAATTTAGCTTCACATTCATCGATTTAGCCCACGTGAACTCAGATTTGATGGTTAGATTGAAGAAATTTAGCTTCACATTCGTCGATTTAGCCCACGTGAACTCAGATTTGATGGTTAGATTGAAGAAATTTAGCTTCACATTCATCGATTTAGCCCACGTGAACTCAGATTTGATGGTTAGATTGAAGAAATTTAGCTTCACATTCATCGATTTAGCCCACGTGAACTCAGATTTGATGGTTAGATTGAAGAAATTTAGCTTCACATTCATCGATTTAGCCCACGTGAACTCAGATTTGATGGTTAGATTGAAGAAATTTAGCTTCACATTCATCGATTTAGCCCACGTGAACTCAGATTTGATGGTTAGATTGAAGAAATTTAGCTTCACATTCATCGATTTAGCCCACGTGAACTCAGATTTGATGGTTAGATTGAAGAAATTTAGCTTCACATTCATCGATTTAGCCCACGTGAACTCAGATTTGATGGTTAGATTGAAGAAATTTAGCTTCACATTCATCGATTTAGCCCACGTGAACTCAGATTTGATGGTTAGATTGAAGAAATTTAGCTTCACATTCATCGATTTAGCCCACGTGAACTCAGATTTGATGGTTAGATTGAAGAAATTTAGCTTCACATTCATCGATTTAGCCCACGTGAACTCAGATTTGATGGTTAGATTGAAGAAATTTAGCTTCACATTCATCGATTTAGCCCACGTGAACTCAGATTTGATGGTTAGATTGAAGAAATTTAGCTTCACATTCATCGATTTAGCCCACGTGAACTCAGATTTGATGGTTAGATTGAAGAAATTTAGCTTCACATTCATCGATTTAGCCCACGTGAACTCAGATTTGATGGTTAGATTGAAGAAATTTAGCTTCACATTCATCGATTTAGCCCACGTGAACTCAGATTTGATGGTTAGATTGAAGAAATTTAGCTTCACATTCATCGATTTAGCCCACGTGAACTCAGATTTGATGGTTAGATTGAAGAAATTTAGCTTCACATTCATCGATTTAGCCCACGTGAACTCAGATTTGATGGTTAGATTGAAGAAATTTAGCTTCACATTCATCGATTTAGCCCACGTGAACTCAGATTTGATGGTTAGATTGAAGAAATTTAGCTTCACATTCATCGATTTAGCCCACGTGAACTCAGATTTGATGGTTAGATTGAAGAAATTTAGCTTCACATTCATCGATTTAGCCCACGTGAACTCAGATTTGATGGTTAGATTGAAGAAATTTAGCTTCACATTCATCGATTTAGCCCACGTGAACTCAGATTTGATGGTTAGATTGAAGAAATTTAGCTTCACATTCATCGATTTAGCCCACGTGAACTCAGATTTGATGGTTAGATTGAAGAAATTTAGCTTCACATTCATCGATTTAGCCCACGTGAACTCAGATTTGATGGTTAGATTGAAGAAATTTAGCTTCACATTCATCGATTTAGCCCACGTGAACTCAGATTTGATGGTTAGATTGAAGAAATTTAGCTTCACATTCATCGATTTAGCCCACGTGAACTCAGATTTGATGGTTAGATTGAAGAAATTTAGCTTCACATTCATCGATTTAGCCCACGTGAACTCAGATTTGATGGTTAGATTGAAGAAATTTAGCTTCACATTCATCGATTTAGCCCACGTGAACTCAGATTTGATGGTTAGATTGAAGAAATTTAGCTTCACATTCATCGATTTAGCCCACGTGAACTCAGATTTGATGGTTAGATTGAAGAAATTTAGCTTCACATTCATCGATTTAGCCCACGTGAACTCAGATTTGATGGTTAGATTGAAGAAATTTAGCTTCACATTCATCGATTTAGCCCACGTGAACTCAGATTTGATGGTTAGATTGAAGAAATTTAGCTTCACATTCATCGATTTAGCCCACGTGAACTCAGATTTGATGGTTAGATTGAAGAAATTTAGCTTCACATTCATCGATTTAGCCCACGTGAACTCAGATTTGATGGTTAGATTGAAGAAATTTAGCTTCACATTCATCGATTTAGCCCACGTGAACTCAGATTTGATGGTTAGATTGAAGAAATTTAGCTTCACATTCATCGATTTAGCCCACGTGAACTCAGATTTGATGGTTAGATTGAAGAAATTTAGCTTCACATTCATCGATTTAGCCCACGTGAACTCAGATTTGATGGTTAGATTGAAGAAATTTAGCTTCACATTCATCGATTTAGCCCACGTGAACTCAGATTTGATGGTTAGATTGAAGAAATTTAGCTTCACATTCATCGATTTAGCCCACGTGAACTCAGATTTGATGGTTAGATTGAAGAAATTTAGCTTCACATTCATCGATTTAGCCCACGTGAACTCAGATTTGATGGTTAGATTGAAGAAATTTAGCTTCACATTCATCGATTTAGCCCACGTGAACTCAGATTTGATGGTTAGATTGAAGAAATTTAGCTTCACATTCATCGATTTAGCCCACGTGAACTCAGATTTGATGGTTAGATTGAAGAAATTTAGCTTCACATTCATCGATTTAGCCCACGTGAACTCAGATTTGATGGTTAGATTGAAGAAATTTAGCTTCACATTCGTCGATTTAGCCCACGTGAACTCAGATTTGATGGTTAGATTGAAGAAATTTAGCTTCACATTCGTCGATTTAGCCCACGTGAACTCAGATTTGATGGTTAGATTGAAGAAATTTAGCTTCACATTCATCGATTTAGCCCACGTGAACTCAGATTTGATGGTTAGATTGAAGAAATTTAGCTTCACATTCATCGATTTAGCCCACGTGAACTCAGATTTGATGGTTAGATTGAAGAAATTTAGCTTCACATTCATCGATTTAGCCCACGTGAACTCAGATTTGATGGTTAGATTGAAGAAATTTAGCTTCACATTCATCGATTTAGCCCACGTGAACTCAGATTTGATGGTTAGATTGAAGAAATTTAGCTTCACATTCATCGATTTAGCCCACGTGAACTCAGATTTGATGGTTAGATTGAAGAAATTTAGCTTCACATTCGTCGATTTAGCCCACGTGAACTCAGATTTGATGGTTAGATTGAAGAAATTTAGCTTCACATTCATCGATTTAGCCCACGTGAACTCAGATTTGATGGTTAGATTGAAGAAATTTAGCTTCACATTCATCGATTTAGCCCACGTGAACTCAGATTTGATGGTTAGATTGAAGAAATTTAGCTTCACATTCATCGATTTAGCCCACGTGAACTCAGATTTGATGGTTAGATTGAAGAAATTTAGCTTCACATTCATCGATTTAGCCCACGTGAACTCAGATTTGATGGTTAGATTGAAGAAATTTAGCTTCACATTCATCGATTTAGCCCACGTGAACTCAGATTTGATGGTTAGATTGAAGAAATTTAGCTTCACATTCATCGATTTAGCCCACGTGAACTCAGATTTGATGGTTAGATTGAAGAAATTTAGCTTCACATTCGTCGATTTAGCCCACGTGAACTCAGATTTGATGGTTAGATTGAAGAAATTTAGCTTCACATTCGTCGATTTAGCCCACGTGAACTCAGATTTGATGGTTAGATTGAAGAAATTTAGCTTCACATTCATCGATTTAGCCCACGTGAACTCAGATTTGATGGTTAGATTGAAGAAATTTAGCTTCACATTCATCGATTTAGCCCACGTGAACTCAGATTTGATGGTTAGATTGAAGAAATTTAGCTTCACATTCATCGATTTAGCCCACGTGAACTCAGATTTGATGGTTAGATTGAAGAAATTTAGCTTCACATTCATCGATTTAGCCCACGTGAACTCAGATTTGATGGTTAGATTGAAGAAATTTAGCTTCACATTCATCGATTTAGCCCACGTGAACTCAGATTTGATGGTTAGATTGAAGAAATTTAGCTTCACATTCATCGATTTAGCCCACGTGAACTCAGATTTGATGGTTAGATTGAAGAAATTTAGCTTCACATTCATCGATTTAGCCCACGTGAACTCAGATTTGATGGTTAGATTGAAGAAATTTAGCTTCACATTCATCGATTTAGCCCACGTGAACTCAGATTTGATGGTTAGATTGAAGAAATTTAGCTTCACATTCATCGATTTAGCCCACGTGAACTCAGATTTGATGGTTAGATTGAAGAAATTTAGCTTCACATTCGATTTAGCCCACGTGAACTCAGATTTGATGGTTAGATTGAAGAAATTTAGCTTCACATTCATCGATTTAGCCCACGTGAACTCAGATTTGATGGTTAGATTGAAGAAATTTAGCTTCACATTCATCGATTTAGCCCACGTGAACTCAGATTTGATGGTTAGATTGAAGAAATTTAGCTTCACATTCATCGATTTAGCCCACGTGAACTCAGATTTGATGGTTAGATTGAAGAAATTTAGCTTCACATTCATCGATTTAGCCCACGTGAACTCAGATTTGATGGTTAGATTGAAGAAATTTAGCTTCACATTCATCGATTTAGCCCACGTGAACTCAGATTTGATGGTTAGATTGAAGAAATTTAGCTTCACATTCATCGATTTAGCCCACGTGAACTCAGATTTGATGGTTAGATTGAAGAAATTTAGCTTCACATTCATCGATTTAGCCCACGTGAACTCAGATTTGATGGTTAGATTGAAGAAATTTAGCTTCACATTCATCGATTTAGCCCACGTGAACTCAGATTTGATGGTTAGATTGAAGAAATTTAGCTTCACATTCATCGATTTAGCCCACGTGAACTCAGATTTGATGGTTAGATTGAAGAAATTTAGCTTCACATTCATCGATTTAGCCCACGTGAACTCAGATTTGATGGTTAGATTGAAGAAATTTAGCTTCACATTCATCGATTTAGCCCACGTGAACTCAGATTTGATGGTTAGATTGAAGAAATTTAGCTTCACATTCATCGATTTAGCCCACGTGAACTCAGATTTGATGGTTAGATTGAAGAAATTTAGCTTCTCATTCATCGATTTAGCCCACGTGAACTCAGATTTGATGGTTAGATTGAAGAAATTTAGCTTCACATTCATCGATTTAGCCCACGTGAACTCAGATTTGATGGTTAGATTGAAGAAATTTAGCTTCACATTCGTCGATTTAGCCCACGTGAACTCAGATTTGATGGTTAGATTGAAGAAATTTAGCTTCACATTCGTCGATTTAGCCCACGTGAACTCAGATTTGATGGTTAGATTGAAGAAATTTAGCTTCACATTCATCGATTTAGCCCACGTGAACTCAGATTTGATGGTTAGATTGAAGAAATTTAGCTTCACATTCATCGATTTAGCCCACGTGAACTCAGATTTGATGGTTAGATTGAAGAAATTTAGCTTCACATTCATCGATTTAGCCCACGTGAACTCAGATTTGATGGTTAGATTGAAGAAATTTAGCTTCACATTCATCGATTTAGCCCACGTGAACTCAGATTTGATGGTTAGATTGAAGAAATTTAGCTTCACATTCATCGATTTAGCCCACGTGAACTCAGATTTGATGGTTAGATTGAAGAAATTTAGCTTCACATTCATCGATTTAGCCCACGTGAACTCAGATTTGATGGTTAGATTGAAGAAATTTAGCTTCACATTCATCGATTTAGCCCACGTGAACTCAGATTTGATGGTTAGATTGAAGAAATTTAGCTTCACATTCATCGATTTAGCCCACGTGAACTCAGATTTGATGGTTAGATTGAAGAAATTTAGCTTCACATTCATCGATTTAGCCCACGTGAACTCAGATTTGATGGTTAGATTGAAGAAATTTAGCTTCACATTCATCGATTTAGCCCACGTGAACTCAGATTTGATGGTTAGATTGAAGAAATTTAGCTTCACATTCATCGATTTAGCCCACGTGAACTCAGATTTGATGGTTAGATTGAAGAAATTTAGCTTCACATTCATCGATTTAGCCCACGTGAACTCAGATTTGATGGTTAGATTGAAGAAATTTAGCTTCACATTCATCGATTTAGCCCACGTGAACTCAGATTTGATGGTTAGATTGAAGAAATTTAGCTTCACATTCATCGATTTAGCCCACGTGAACTCAGATTTGATGGTTAGATTGAAGAAATTTAGCTTCACATTCATCGATTTAGCCCACGTGAACTCAGATTTGATGGTTAGATTGAAGAAATTTAGCTTCACATTCATCGATTTAGCCCACGTGAACTCAGATTTGATGGTTAGATTGAAGAAATTTAGCTTCACATTCATCGATTTAGCCCACGTGAACTCAGATTTGATGGTTAGATTGAAGAAATTTAGCTTCACATTCATCGATTTAGCCCACGTGAACTCAGATTTGATGGTTAGATTGAAGAAATTTAGCTTCACATTCATCGATTTAGCCCACGTGAACTCAGATTTGATGGTTAGATTGAAGAAATTTAGCTTCACATTCATCGATTTAGCCCACGTGAACTCAGATTTGATGGTTAGATTGAAGAAATTTAGCTTCACATTCGTCGATTTAGCCCACGTGAACTCAGATTTGATGGTTAGATTGAAGAAATTTAGCTTCACATTCGTCGATTTAGCCCACGTGAACTCAGATTTGATGGTTAGATTGAAGAAATTTAGCTTCACATTCATCGATTTAGCCCACGTGAACTCAGATTTGATGGTTAGATTGAAGAAATTTAGCTTCACATTCATCGATTTAGCCCACGTGAACTCAGATTTGATGGTTAGATTGAAGAAATTTAGCTTCACATTCATCGATTTAGCCCACGTGAACTCAGATTTGATGGTTAGATTGAAGAAATTTAGCTTCACATTCATCGATTTAGCCCACGTGAACTCAGATTTGATGGTTAGATTGAAGAAATTTAGCTTCACATTCATCGATTTAGCCCACGTGAACTCAGATTTGATGGTTAGATTGAAGAAATTTAGCTTCACATTCATCGATTTAGCCCACGTGAACTCAGATTTGATGGTTAGATTGAAGAAATTTAGCTTCACATTCATCGATTTAGCCCACGTGAACTCAGATTTGATGGTTAGATTGAAGAAATTTAGCTTCACATTCATCGATTTAGCCCACGTGAACTCAGATTTGATGGTTAGATTGAAGAAATTTAGCTTCACATTCATCGATTTAGCCCACGTGAACTCAGATTTGATGGTTAGATTGAAGAAATTTAGCTTCACATTCATCGATTTAGCCCACGTGAACTCAGATTTGATGGTTAGATTGAAGAAATTTAGCTTCACATTCATCGATTTAGCCCACGTGAACTCAGATTTGATGGTTAGATTGAAGAAATTTAGCTTCACATTCATCGATTTAGCCCACGTGAACTCAGATTTGATGGTTAGATTGAAGAAATTTAGCTTCACATTCATCGATTTAGCCCACGTGAACTCAGATTTGATGGTTAGATTGAAGAAATTTAGCTTCACATTCATCGATTTAGCCCACGTGAACTCAGATTTGATGGTTAGATTGAAGAAATTTAGCTTCACATTCATCGATTTAGCCCACGTGAACTCAGATTTGATGGTTAGATTGAAGAAATTTAGCTTCACATTCGTCGATTTAGCCCACGTGAACTCAGATTTGATGGTTAGATTGAAGAAATTTAGCTTCACATTCATCGATTTAGCCCACGTGAACTCAGATTTGATGGTTAGATTGAAGAAATTTAGCTTCACATTCATCGATTTAGCCCACGTGAACTCAGATTTGATGGTTAGATTGAAGAAATTTAGCTTCACATTCGTCGATTTAGCCCACGTGAACTCAGATTTGATGGTTAGATTGAAGAAATTTAGCTTCACATTCGTCGATTTAGCCCACGTGAACTCAGATTTGATGGTTAGATTGAAGAAATTTAGCTTCACATTCATCGATTTAGCCCACGTGAACTCAGATTTGATGGTTAGATTGAAGAAATTTAGCTTCACATTCATCGATTTAGCCCACGTGAACTCAGATTTGATGGTTAGATTGAAGAAATTTAGCTTCACATTCATCGATTTAGCCCACGTGAACTCAGATTTGATGGTTAGATTGAAGAAATTTAGCTTCACATTCATCGATTTAGCCCACGTGAACTCAGATTTGATGGTTAGATTGAAGAAATTTAGCTTCACATTCATCGATTTAGCCCACGTGAACTCAGATTTGATGGTTAGATTGAAGAAATTTAGCTTCACATTCATCGATTTAGCCCACGTGAACTCAGATTTGATGGTTAGATTGAAGAAAT
Organism: Taenia multiceps; assembly: GCA_001923025.3. Taxonomy (NCBI): domain Eukaryota; kingdom Metazoa; phylum Platyhelminthes; class Cestoda; order Cyclophyllidea; family Taeniidae; genus Taenia; species Taenia multiceps. The sequence continues at coordinate 24,110 of MRSW03000666.1, forward strand.
TTAGCTTCACATTCATCGATTTAGCCCACGTGAACTCAGATTTGATGGTTAGATTGAAGAAATTTAGCTTCACATTCATCGATTTAGCCCACGTGAACTCAGATTTGATGGTTAGATTGAAGAAATTTAGCTTCACATTCGATTTAGCCCACGTGAACTCAGATTTGATGGTTAGATTGAAGAAATTTAGCTTCACATTCATCGATTTAGCCCACGTGAACTCAGATTTGATGGTTAGATTGAAGAAATTTAGCTTCACATTCATCGATTTAGCCCACGTGAACTCAGATTTGATGGTTAGATTGAAGAAATTTAGCTTCACATTCATCGATTTAGCCCACGTGAACTCAGATTTGATGGTTAGATTGAAGAAATTTAGCTTCACATTCATCGATTTAGCCCACGTGAACTCAGATTTGATGGTTAGATTGAAGAAATTTAGCTTCACATTCATCGATTTAGCCCACGTGAACTCAGATTTGATGGTTAGATTGAAGAAATTTAGCTTCACATTCATCGATTTAGCCCACGTGAACTCAGATTTGATGGTTAGATTGAAGAAGAAATTTAGCTTCACATTCATCGATTTAGCCCACGTGAACTCAGATTTGATGGTTAGATTGAAGAAATTTAGCTTCACATTCATCGATTTAGCCCACGTGAACTCAGATTTGATGGTTAGATTGAAGAAATTTAGCTTCACATTATCGATTTAGCCCACGTGAACTCAGATTTGATGGTTAGATTGAAGAAATTTAGCTTCACATTCATCGATTTAGCCCACGTGAACTCAGATTTGATGGTTAGATTGAAGAAATTTAGCTTCACATTCATCGATTTAGCCCACGTGAACTCAGATTTGATGGTTAGATTGAAGAAATTTAGCTTCACATTCATCGATTTAGCCCACGTGAACTCAGATTTGATGGTTAGATTGAAGAAATTTAGCTTCACATTCATGGATTTAGCCCACGTGAACTCAGATTTGATGGTTAGATTGAAGAAATTTAGCTTCACATTCATCGATTTAGCCCACGTGAACTCAGATTTGATGGTTAGATTGAAGAAATTTAGCTTCACATTCATCGATTTAGCCCACGTGAACTCAGATTTGATGGTTAGATTGAAGAAATTTAGCTTCACATTCATCGATTTAGCCCACGTGAACTCAGATTTGATGGTTAGAGAAGATTTAGCTTCACATTCATCGATTTAGCCCACGTGAACTCAGATTTGATGGTTAGATTGAAGAAATTTAGCTTCACATTCATCGATTTAGCCCACGTGAACTCAGATTTGATGGTTAGATTGAAGAAATTTAGCTTCACATTCATCGATTTAGCCCACGTGAACTCAGATTTGATGGTTAGATTGAAGAAATTAGCTTCACATTCGTCGATTTAGCCCACGTGAACTCAGATTTGATGGTTAGATTGAAGAAATTTAGCTTCACATTCATCGATTTAGCCCACGTGAACTCAGATTTGATGGTTAGATTGAAGAAATTTAGCTTCACATTCATCGATTTAGCCCACGTGAACTCAGATTTGATGGTTAGATTGAAGAAATTTAGCTTCACATTCATCGATTTAGCCCACGTGAACTCAGATTTGATGGTTAGATTGAAGAAATTTAGCTTCACATTCATCGATTTAGCCCACGTGAACTCAGATTTGATGGTTAGATTGAAGAAATTTAGCTTCACATTCGATTTAGCCCACGTGAACTCAGATTTGATGGTTAGATTGAAGAAATTAGCTTCTCTTTCATCGATTTAGCCCACGTGAACTCAGATTTGATGGTTAGATTGAAGAAATTTAGCTTCACATTCATCGATTTAGCCCACGTGAACTCAGATTTGATGGTTAGATTGAAGAAATTTAGCTTCACATTCATCGATTTAGCCCACGTGAACTCAGATTTGATGGTTAGATTGAAGAAATTTAGCTTCACATTCATCGATTTAGCCCACGTGAACTCAGATTTGATGGTTAGAATGAAGAAATTTAGCTTCACATTCGTCGATTTAGCCCACGTGAACTCAGATTTGATGGTTAGATTGAAGAAATTTAGCTTCACATTCATCGATTTAGCCCACGTGAACTCAGATTTGATGGTTAGATTGAAGAAATTTAGCTTCACATTCATCGATTTAGCCCACGTGAACTCAGATTTGATGGTTAGATTGAAGAAATTTAGCTTCACATTCATCGATTTAGCCCACGTGAACTCAGATTTGATGGTTAGATTGAAGAAATTTAGCTTCACATTCTCGATTTAGCCCACGTGAACTCAGATTTGATGGTTAGATTGAAGAAATTTAGCTTCACATTCATCGATTTAGCCCACGTGAACTCAGTTGATGGGTTAGATTGAAGAAGATTTAGCTTCACATTCATCGATTTAGCCCACGTGAACTCAGATTTGATGGTTAGATTGAAGAAATTTAGCTTCACATTCATCGATTTAGCCCACGTGAACTCAGATTTGATGGTTAGATTGAAGAAATTTAGCTTCACATTCATCGATTTAGCCCACGTGAACTCAGATTTGATGGTTAGATGAAGAAATTTAGCTTCACATTCATCGATTTAGCCCACGTGAACTCAGATTTGATGGTTAGATTGAAGAAATTTAGCTTCAATTCATCGATTTAGCCCACGTGAACTCAGATTTGATGGTAGATTGAGAAATTTAGCTTCACATTCATCGATTTAGCCACGTGAACTCAGATTTGATGGTAGATTGAAGAAATTTAGCTTCACATTCATCGATTAGCCACGTGAACTCAGATTTGATGGTTAGATTGAAGAAATTTAGCTTCACATTCATCGATTTAGCCCACGTGAACTCAGATTTGATGGTTAGATTGAAGAAATTTAGCTTCACATTCATCGATTTAGCCCACGTGAACTCAGATTTGATGGTTAGATTGAAGAAATTTAGCTTCACATTCATCGATTTAGCCCACGTGAACTCAGATTGATGGTTAGATTGAAGAAATTTAGCTTCACATTCATCGATTAGCCCACGTGAACTCAGATTTGATGGTTAGATTGAAGAAATTTAGCTTCACATTCATCGATTTAGCCCACGTGAACTCAGATTTGATGGTTAGATTGAAGAATTTAGCTTCACATTCATCGATTTAGCCCACGTGAACTCAGATTTGATGGTTAGATTGAGAGAATTTAGCTTCAATTCATCGATTTAGCCCACGTGAACTCAGATTTGATGGTAGATAGATGAGAAGAAATTTAGCTTCACATTCATCGATTTAGCCCACGTGAACTCAGAATTGATGGTTAGATTGAAGAAATTTAGCTTCACATTCATCGATTAGCCCACGTGAACTCAGATTTGTGGTTAGATTGAAGAATTTAGCTTCACATTCATCGATTTCCACGTGAACTCAGATTTGATGGTTAGATTGAAGAAATTTAGCTTCACATTATCGATTTAGCCCACGTGAACTCAGATTTGATGGTTAGATTGAGATTTAGCTTCACATTCATCGATTTAGCCCACGGAACTCAGATTTGATGGTTAGATTGAAGAAATTAGCTTCACATTCGATTTAGCCCACGTGAACTCGATTTGATGGTTAGATTGTAGAGAAATTAGCTTCACATTCATCGATTTAGCCCACGTGACTCAGATTTGATGGTTAGATTGAAGAAAATTTAGCTTCACATTCGTCGATTTAGCCCACGTGAACTCAGATTTGATGG
>MRSW03000667.1:0-26441 GCA_001923025.3 Taenia multiceps
TTGATGGTTAGATTGAAGAATTTAGCTTCACATTCATCGATTTAGCCACGTGAACTCAGATTGATGGTAGATTGAAGAAATTAGCTTCACATTCATCGATTTAGCCCACGTGAACAGATTTGATGGTAGATTGAAGAAATTTAGCTTCACATTCATCGATTTAGCCCACGTGAACTCAGATTTGATGGTTAGATTGAAGAAATTTAGCTTCACATTCGTCGATTTAGCCACGTGAACTCAGATTTGATGGTTAGATTGAAGAAATTTAGCTTCATTCATCGATTTAGCCCACGTGAACTCAGATTTGATGGTTAGATTGAAGAAATTTAGCTTCACATTCATCGATTTAGCCACGTGAACTCAGATTGATGGTTAGATTGAAGAAATTTAGCTTCACATTCATCGATTTAGCCCACGTGAACTCAGATTTGATGGTTAGATTGAAGAAATTTAGCTTCACATTCATCGATTTAGCCCACGTGAACTCAGATTTGATGGTTAGATTGAAGAAATTTAGCTTCACATTCATCGATTTAGCCCACGTGAACTCAGATTTGATGGTTAGATTGAAGAAATTTAGCTTCACATTCATCGATTTAGCCCACGTGAACTCAGATTTGATGGTTAGATTGAAGAAATTTAGCTTCACATTCATCGATTTAGCCCACGTGAACTCAGATTGATGGTTAGATTGAAGAAATTTAGCTTCACATTCATCGATTTAGCCCACGTGAACTCAGATTTGATGGTTAGATTGAAGAAATTTAGCTTCACATTCATCGATTTAGCCCACGTGAACTCAGATTTGATGGTTAGATTGAAGAAATTTAGCTTCACATTCATCGATTTAGCCCACGTGAACTCAGATTTGATGGTTAGATTGAAGAAATTAGCTTCACATTCATCGATTTAGCCCACGTGAACTCAGATTTGATGGTTAGATTGAAGAATTTAGCTTCACATTCTCGATTTAGCCCACGTGAACTCAGATTGATGGTTAGATTGAAGAAATTTAGCTTCACATTCATCGATTTAGCCCACGTGAACTCAGATTTGATGGTTAGATTGAAGAAATTTAGCTTCACATTCATCGATTTAGCCCACGTGAACTCAGATTTGATGGTTAGATTGAAGAAATTTAGCTTCACATTCATCGATTTAGCCCACGTGAACTCAGATTTGATGGTTAGATTGAAGAAATTTAGCTTCACATTCATCGATTTAGCCCACGTGAACTCAGATTTGATGGTTAGATTGAAGAAATTTAGCTTCACATTCATCGATTTAGCCCACGTGAACTCAGATTTGATGGTTAGATTGAAGAAATTTAGCTTCATTCATCGATTTAGCCCACGTGAACTCAGATTTGATGGTTAGATTGAAGAAATTTAGCTTCACATTCATCGATTTAGCCCACGTGAACTCAGATTTGATGGTTAGATTGAAGAAATTTAGCTTCACATTCATCGATTTAGCCCACGTGAACTCAGATTTGATGGTTAGATTGAAGAAATTTAGCTTCACATTCATCGATTTAGCCCACGTGAACTCAGATTTGATGGTTAGATTGAAGAAATTTAGCTTCACATTCATCGATTTAGCCCACGTGAACTCAGATTTGATGGTTAGATTGAAGAAATTTAGCTTCACATTCATCGATTTAGCCCACGTGAACTCAGATTTGATGGTTAGATTGAAGAAATTTAGCTTCACATTCATCGATTTAGCCCACGTGAACTCAGATTTGATGGTTAGATTGAAGAAATTTAGCTTCATTCATCGATTTAGCCCACGTGAACTCAGATTTGATGGTTAGATTGAAGAATTTAGCTTCACATTCATCGATTTAGCCCACGTGAACTCAGATTTGATGGTTAGATTGAAGAAATTTAGCTTCACATTCATCGATTTAGCCCACGTGAACTCAGATTTGATGGTTAGATTGAAGAAATTTAGCTTCACATTCATCGATTTAGCCCACGTGAACTCAGATTTGATGGTTAGATTGAAGAAATTTAGCTTCACATTCATCGATTTAGCCCACGTGAACTCAGATTTGATGGTTAGATTGAAGAAATTTAGCTTCACATTCGTCGATTTAGCCCACGTGAACTCAGATTTGATGGTTAGATTGAAGAATTTAGCTTCACATTCATCGATTTAGCCCACGTGAACTCAGATTTGATGGTTAGATTGAAGAAATTTAGCTTCACATTCATCGATTTAGCCCACGTGAACTCAGATTTGATGGTTAGATTGAAGAAATTTAGCTTCACATTCATCGATTTAGCCCACGTGAACTCAGATTTGATGGTTAGATTGAAGAAATTTAGCTTCACATTCATCGATTTAGCCACGTGAACTCAGATTTGATGGTTAGATTGAAGAAATTTAGCTTCACATTCATCGATTTAGCCCACGTGAACTCAGATTTGATGGTTAGATTGAAGAAATTTAGCTTCACATTCATCGATTTAGCCCACGTGAACTCAGATTTGATGGTTAGATTGAAGAAATTTAGCTTCACATTCATCGATTTAGCCCACGTGAACTCAGATTTGATGGTTAGATTGAAGAAATTTAGCTTCACATTCATCGATTTAGCCCACGTGAACTCAGATTTGATGGTTAGATTGAAGAAATTTAGCTTCACATTCATCGATTTAGCCCACGTGAACTCAGATTTGATGGTTAGATTGAAGAAATTTAGCTTCACATTCATCGATTTAGCCCACGTGAACTCAGATTTGATGGTTAGATTGAAGAAATTTAGCTTCACATTCGTCGATTTAGCCCACGTGAACTCAGATTTGATGGTTAGATTGAAGAAATTTAGCTTCACATTCATCGATTTAGCCCACGTGAACTCAGATTTGATGGTTAGATTGAAGAAATTTAGCTTCACATTCATCGATTTAGCCCACGTGAACTCAGATTTGATGGTTAGATTGAAGAAATTTAGCTTCACATTCATCGATTTAGCCCACGTGAACTCAGATTTGATGGTTAGATTGAAGAAATTTAGCTTCACATTCATCGATTTAGCCCACGTGAACTCAGATTTGATGGTTAGATTGAAGAAATTTAGCTTCACATTCATCGATTTAGCCCACGTGAACTCAGATTTGATGGTTAGATTGAAGAAATTTAGCTTCACATTCATCGATTTAGCCCACGTGAACTCAGATTTGATGGTTAGATTGAAGAAATTTAGCTTCACATTCATCGATTTAGCCCACGTGAACTCAGATTTGATGGTTAGATTGAAGAAATTTAGCTTCATTCATCGATTTAGCCCACGTGAACTCAGATTTGATGGTTAGATTGAAGAAATTTAGCTTCACATTCATCGATTTAGCCCACGTGAACTCAGATTTGATGGTTAGATTGAAGAAATTTAGCTTCACATTCATCGATTTAGCCCACGTGAACTCAGATTTGATGGTTAGATTGAAGAAATTTAGCTTCACATTCATCGATTTAGCCCACGTGAACTCAGATTTGATGGTTAGATTGAAGAAATTTAGCTTCACATTCATCGATTTAGCCCACGTGAACTCAGATTTGATGGTTAGATTGAAGAAATTTAGCTTCACATTCGATTTAGCCCACGTGAACTCAGATTTGATGGTTAGATTGAAGAAATTTAGCTTCACATTCATCGATTTAGCCCACGTGAACTCAGATTTGATGGTTAGATTGAAGAAATTTAGCTTCACATTCATCGATTTAGCCCACGTGAACTCAGATTTGATGGTTAGATTGAAGAAATTTAGCTTCACATTCATCGATTTAGCCCACGTGAACTCAGATTTGATGGTTAGATTGAAGAAATTTAGCTTCACATTCATCGATTTAGCCCACGTGAACTCAGATTTGATGGTTAGATTGAAGAAATTTAGCTTCACATTCATCGATTTAGCCCACGTGAACTCAGATTTGATGGTTAGATTGAAGAAATTTAGCTTCACATTCATCGATTTAGCCCACGTGAACTCAGATTTGATGGTTAGATTGAAGAAATTTAGCTTCACATTCATCGATTTAGCCCACGTGAACTCAGATTTGATGGTTAGATTGAAGAAATTTAGCTTCACATTCATCGATTTAGCCCACGTGAACTCAGATTTGATGGTTAGATTGAAGAAATTTAGCTTCACATTCATCGATTTAGCCCACGTGAACTCAGATTTGATGGTTAGATTGAAGAAATTTAGCTTCACATTCATCGATTTAGCCCACGTGAACTCAGATTTGATGGTTAGATTGAAGAAATTTAGCTTCACATTCATCGATTTAGCCCACGTGAACTCAGATTTGATGGTTAGATTGAAGAAATTTAGCTTCACATTCATCGATTTAGCCCACGTGAACTCAGATTTGATGGTTAGATTGAAGAAATTTAGCTTCACATTCATCGATTTAGCCCACGTGAACTCAGATTTGATGGTTAGATTGAAGAAATTTAGCTTCACATTCATCGATTTAGCCCACGTGAACTCAGATTTGATGGTTAGATTGAAGAAATTTAGCTTCACATTCATCGATTTAGCCCACGTGAACTCAGATTTGATGGTTAGATTGAAGAAATTTAGCTTCACATTCATCGATTTAGCCCACGTGAACTCAGATTTGATGGTTAGATTGAAGAAATTTAGCTTCACATTCATCGATTTAGCCCACGTGAACTCAGATTTGATGGTTAGATTGAAGAAATTTAGCTTCACATTCATCGATTTAGCCCACGTGAACTCAGATTTGATGGTTAGATTGAAGAAATTTAGCTTCACATTCATCGATTTAGCCCACGTGAACTCAGATTTGATGGTTAGATTGAAGAAATTTAGCTTCACATTCATCGATTTAGCCCACGTGAACTCAGATTTGATGGTTAGATTGAAGAAATTTAGCTTCACATTCATCGATTTAGCCCACGTGAACTCAGATTTGATGGTTAGATTGAAGAAATTTAGCTTCACATTCATCGATTTAGCCCACGTGAACTCAGATTTGATGGTTAGATTGAAGAAATTTAGCTTCACATTCATCGATTTAGCCCACGTGAACTCAGATTTGATGGTTAGATTGAAGAAATTTAGCTTCACATTCATCGATTTAGCCCACGTGAACTCAGATTTGATGGTTAGATTGAAGAAATTTAGCTTCACATTCATCGATTTAGCCCACGTGAACTCAGATTTGATGGTTAGATTGAAGAAATTTAGCTTCACATTCATCGATTTAGCCCACGTGAACTCAGATTTGATGGTTAGATTGAAGAAATTTAGCTTCACATTCATCGATTTAGCCCACGTGAACTCAGATTTGATGGTTAGATTGAAGAAATTTAGCTTCACATTCATCGATTTAGCCCACGTGAACTCAGATTTGATGGTTAGATTGAAGAAATTTAGCTTCACATTCATCGATTTAGCCCACGTGAACTCAGATTTGATGGTTAGATTGAAGAAATTTAGCTTCACATTCATCGATTTAGCCCACGTGAACTCAGATTTGATGGTTAGATTGAAGAAATTTAGCTTCACATTCATCGATTTAGCCCACGTGAACTCAGATTTGATGGTTAGATTGAAGAAATTTAGCTTCACATTCATCGATTTAGCCCACGTGAACTCAGATTTGATGGTTAGATTGAAGAAATTTAGCTTCACATTCATCGATTTAGCCCACGTGAACTCAGATTTGATGGTTAGATTGAAGAAATTTAGCTTCACATTCATCGATTTAGCCCACGTGAACTCAGATTTGATGGTTAGATTGAAGAAATTTAGCTTCACATTCATCGATTTAGCCCACGTGAACTCAGATTTGATGGTTAGATTGAAGAAATTTAGCTTCACATTCATCGATTTAGCCCACGTGAACTCAGATTTGATGGTTAGATTGAAGAAATTTAGCTTCACATTCATCGATTTAGCCCACGTGAACTCAGATTTGATGGTTAGATTGAAGAAATTTAGCTTCACATTCATCGATTTAGCCCACGTGAACTCAGATTTGATGGTTAGATTGAAGAAATTTAGCTTCACATTCATCGATTTAGCCCACGTGAACTCAGATTTGATGGTTAGATTGAAGAAATTTAGCTTCACATTCATCGATTTAGCCCACGTGAACTCAGATTTGATGGTTAGATTGAAGAAATTTAGCTTCACATTCATCGATTTAGCCCACGTGAACTCAGATTTGATGGTTAGATTGAAGAAATTTAGCTTCACATTCATCGATTTAGCCCACGTGAACTCAGATTTGATGGTTAGATTGAAGAAATTTAGCTTCACATTCATCGATTTAGCCCACGTGAACTCAGATTTGATGGTTAGATTGAAGAAATTTAGCTTCACATTCATCGATTTAGCCCACGTGAACTCAGATTTGATGGTTAGATTGAAGAAATTTAGCTTCACATTCATCGATTTAGCCCACGTGAACTCAGATTTGATGGTTAGATTGAAGAAATTTAGCTTCACATTCATCGATTTAGCCCACGTGAACTCAGATTTGATGGTTAGATTGAAGAAATTTAGCTTCACATTCATCGATTTAGCCCACGTGAACTCAGATTTGATGGTTAGATTGAAGAAATTTAGCTTCACATTCATCGATTTAGCCCACGTGAACTCAGATTTGATGGTTAGATTGAAGAAATTTAGCTTCACATTCATCGATTTAGCCCACGTGAACTCAGATTTGATGGTTAGATTGAAGAAATTTAGCTTCACATTCATCGATTTAGCCCACGTGAACTCAGATTTGATGGTTAGATTGAAGAAATTTAGCTTCACATTCATCGATTTAGCCCACGTGAACTCAGATTTGATGGTTAGATTGAAGAAATTTAGCTTCACATTCATCGATTTAGCCCACGTGAACTCAGATTTGATGGTTAGATTGAAGAAATTTAGCTTCACATTCATCGATTTAGCCCACGTGAACTCAGATTTGATGGTTAGATTGAAGAAATTTAGCTTCACATTCATCGATTTAGCCCACGTGAACTCAGATTTGATGGTTAGATTGAAGAAATTTAGCTTCACATTCATCGATTTAGCCCACGTGAACTCAGATTTGATGGTTAGATTGAAGAAATTTAGCTTCACATTCATCGATTTAGCCCACGTGAACTCAGATTTGATGGTTAGATTGAAGAAATTTAGCTTCACATTCATCGATTTAGCCCACGTGAACTCAGATTTGATGGTTAGATTGAAGAAATTTAGCTTCACATTCATCGATTTAGCCCACGTGAACTCAGATTTGATGGTTAGATTGAAGAAATTTAGCTTCACATTCATCGATTTAGCCCACGTGAACTCAGATTTGATGGTTAGATTGAAGAAATTTAGCTTCACATTCATCGATTTAGCCCACGTGAACTCAGATTTGATGGTTAGATTGAAGAAATTTAGCTTCACATTCATCGATTTAGCCCACGTGAACTCAGATTTGATGGTTAGATTGAAGAAATTTAGCTTCACATTCATCGATTTAGCCCACGTGAACTCAGATTTGATGGTTAGATTGAAGAAATTTAGCTTCACATTCATCGATTTAGCCCACGTGAACTCAGATTTGATGGTTAGATTGAAGAAATTTAGCTTCACATTCATCGATTTAGCCCACGTGAACTCAGATTTGATGGTTAGATTGAAGAAATTTAGCTTCACATTCATCGATTTAGCCCACGTGAACTCAGATTTGATGGTTAGATTGAAGAAATTTAGCTTCACATTCATCGATTTAGCCCACGTGAACTCAGATTTGATGGTTAGATTGAAGAAATTTAGCTTCACATTCATCGATTTAGCCCACGTGAACTCAGATTTGATGGTTAGATTGAAGAAATTTAGCTTCACATTCATCGATTTAGCCCACGTGAACTCAGATTTGATGGTTAGATTGAAGAAATTTAGCTTCACATTCATCGATTTAGCCCACGTGAACTCAGATTTGATGGTTAGATTGAAGAAATTTAGCTTCACATTCATCGATTTAGCCCACGTGAACTCAGATTTGATGGTTAGATTGAAGAAATTTAGCTTCACATTCATCGATTTAGCCCACGTGAACTCAGATTTGATGGTTAGATTGAAGAAATTTAGCTTCACATTCATCGATTTAGCCCACGTGAACTCAGATTTGATGGTTAGATTGAAGAAATTTAGCTTCACATTCATCGATTTAGCCCACGTGAACTCAGATTTGATGGTTAGATTGAAGAAATTTAGCTTCACATTCATCGATTTAGCCCACGTGAACTCAGATTTGATGGTTAGATTGAAGAAATTTAGCTTCATTCATCGATTTAGCCCACGTGAACTCAGATTTGATGGTTAGATTGAAGAAATTTAGCTTCACATTCATCGATTTAGCCCACGTGAACTCAGATTTGATGGTTAGATTGAAGAAATTTAGCTTCACATTCATCGATTTAGCCCACGTGAACTCAGATTTGATGGTTAGATTGAAGAAATTTAGCTTCACATTCATCGATTTAGCCCACGTGAACTCAGATTTGATGGTTAGATTGAAGAAATTTAGCTTCACATTCATCGATTTAGCCCACGTGAACTCAGATTTGATGGTTAGATTGAAGAAATTTAGCTTCACATTCATCGATTTAGCCCACGTGAACTCAGATTTGATGGTTAGATTGAAGAAATTTAGCTTCACATTCATCGATTTAGCCCACGTGAACTCAGATTTGATGGTTAGATTGAAGAAATTTAGCTTCACATTCATCGATTTAGCCCACGTGAACTCAGATTTGATGGTTAGATTGAAGAAATTTAGCTTCACATTCATCGATTTAGCCCACGTGAACTCAGATTTGATGGTTAGATTGAAGAAATTTAGCTTCACATTCATCGATTTAGCCCACGTGAACTCAGATTTGATGGTTAGATTGAAGAAATTTAGCTTCACATTCATCGATTTAGCCCACGTGAACTCAGATTTGATGGTTAGATTGAAGAAATTTAGCTTCACATTCATCGATTTAGCCCACGTGAACTCAGATTTGATGGTTAGATTGAAGAAATTTAGCTTCACATTCATCGATTTAGCCCACGTGAACTCAGATTTGATGGTTAGATTGAAGAAATTTAGCTTCACATTCATCGATTTAGCCCACGTGAACTCAGATTTGATGGTTAGATTGAAGAAATTTAGCTTCACATTCATCGATTTAGCCCACGTGAACTCAGATTTGATGGTTAGATTGAAGAAATTTAGCTTCACATTCATCGATTTAGCCCACGTGAACTCAGATTTGATGGTTAGATTGAAGAAATTTAGCTTCACATTCATCGATTTAGCCCACGTGAACTCAGATTTGATGGTTAGATTGAAGAAATTTAGCTTCACATTCATCGATTTAGCCCACGTGAACTCAGATTTGATGGTTAGATTGAAGAAATTTAGCTTCACATTCATCGATTTAGCCCACGTGAACTCAGATTTGATGGTTAGATTGAAGAAATTTAGCTTCACATTCGATTTAGCCCACGTGAACTCAGATTTGATGGTTAGATTGAAGAAATTTAGCTTCACATTCATCGATTTAGCCCACGTGAACTCAGATTTGATGGTTAGATTGAAGAAATTTAGCTTCACATTCATCGATTTAGCCCACGTGAACTCAGATTTGATGGTTAGATTGAAGAAATTTAGCTTCACATTCATCGATTTAGCCCACGTGAACTCAGATTTGATGGTTAGATTGAAGAAATTTAGCTTCACATTCATCGATTTAGCCCACGTGAACTCAGATTTGATGGTTAGATTGAAGAAATTTAGCTTCACATTCATCGATTTAGCCCACGTGAACTCAGATTTGATGGTTAGATTGAAGAAATTTAGCTTCACATTCATCGATTTAGCCCACGTGAACTCAGATTTGATGGTTAGATTGAAGAAATTTAGCTTCACATTCATCGATTTAGCCCACGTGAACTCAGATTTGATGGTTAGATTGAAGAAATTTAGCTTCACATTCATCGATTTAGCCCACGTGAACTCAGATTTGATGGTTAGATTGAAGAAATTTAGCTTCACATTCATCGATTTAGCCCACGTGAACTCAGATTTGATGGTTAGATTGAAGAAATTTAGCTTCACATTCATCGATTTAGCCCACGTGAACTCAGATTTGATGGTTAGATTGAAGAAATTTAGCTTCACATTCATCGATTTAGCCCACGTGAACTCAGATTTGATGGTTAGATTGAAGAAATTTAGCTTCACATTCATCGATTTAGCCCACGTGAACTCAGATTTGATGGTTAGATTGAAGAAATTTAGCTTCACATTCATCGATTTAGCCCACGTGAACTCAGATTTGATGGTTAGATTGAAGAAATTTAGCTTCACATTCATCGATTTAGCCCACGTGAACTCAGATTTGATGGTTAGATTGAAGAAATTTAGCTTCACATTCATCGATTTAGCCCACGTGAACTCAGATTTGATGGTTAGATTGAAGAAATTTAGCTTCACATTCATCGATTTAGCCCACGTGAACTCAGATTTGATGGTTAGATTGAAGAAATTTAGCTTCACATTCATCGATTTAGCCCACGTGAACTCAGATTTGATGGTTAGATTGAAGAAATTTAGCTTCACATTCATCGATTTAGCCCACGTGAACTCAGATTTGATGGTTAGATTGAAGAAATTTAGCTTCACATTCATCGATTTAGCCCACGTGAACTCAGATTTGATGGTTAGATTGAAGAAATTTAGCTTCACATTCATCGATTTAGCCCACGTGAACTCAGATTTGATGGTTAGATTGAAGAAATTTAGCTTCACATTCATCGATTTAGCCCACGTGAACTCAGATTTGATGGTTAGATTGAAGAAATTTAGCTTCACATTCATCGATTTAGCCCACGTGAACTCAGATTTGATGGTTAGATTGAAGAAATTTAGCTTCACATTCATCGATTTAGCCCACGTGAACTCAGATTTGATGGTTAGATTGAAGAAATTTAGCTTCACATTCATCGATTTAGCCCACGTGAACTCAGATTTGATGGTTAGATTGAAGAAATTTAGCTTCACATTCATCGATTTAGCCCACGTGAACTCAGATTTGATGGTTAGATTGAAGAAATTTAGCTTCACATTCATCGATTTAGCCCACGTGAACTCAGATTTGATGGTTAGATTGAAGAAATTTAGCTTCACATTCATCGATTTAGCCCACGTGAACTCAGATTTGATGGTTAGATTGAAGAAATTTAGCTTCACATTCATCGATTTAGCCCACGTGAACTCAGATTTGATGGTTAGATTGAAGAAATTTAGCTTCACATTCATCGATTTAGCCCACGTGAACTCAGATTTGATGGTTAGATTGAAGAAATTTAGCTTCACATTCATCGATTTAGCCCACGTGAACTCAGATTTGATGGTTAGATTGAAGAAATTTAGCTTCACATTCATCGATTTAGCCCACGTGAACTCAGATTTGATGGTTAGATTGAAGAAATTTAGCTTCACATTCATCGATTTAGCCCACGTGAACTCAGATTTGATGGTTAGATTGAAGAAATTTAGCTTCACATTCATCGATTTAGCCCACGTGAACTCAGATTTGATGGTTAGATTGAAGAAATTTAGCTTCACATTCATCGATTTAGCCCACGTGAACTCAGATTTGATGGTTAGATTGAAGAAATTTAGCTTCATTCATCGATTTAGCCCACGTGAACTCAGATTTGATGGTTAGATTGAAGAAATTTAGCTTCACATTCATCGATTTAGCCCACGTGAACTCAGATTTGATGGTTAGATTGAAGAAATTTAGCTTCACATTCATCGATTTAGCCCACGTGAACTCAGATTTGATGGTTAGATTGAAGAAATTTAGCTTCACATTCATCGATTTAGCCCACGTGAACTCAGATTTGATGGTTAGATTGAAGAAATTTAGCTTCACATTCATCGATTTAGCCCACGTGAACTCAGATTTGATGGTTAGATTGAAGAAATTTAGCTTCACATTCATCGATTTAGCCCACGTGAACTCAGATTTGATGGTTAGATTGAAGAAATTTAGCTTCACATTCATCGATTTAGCCCACGTGAACTCAGATTTGATGGTTAGATTGAAGAAATTTAGCTTCACATTCATCGATTTAGCCCACGTGAACTCAGATTTGATGGTTAGATTGAAGAAATTTAGCTTCACATTCATCGATTTAGCCCACGTGAACTCAGATTTGATGGTTAGATTGAAGAAATTTAGCTTCACATTCATCGATTTAGCCCACGTGAACTCAGATTTGATGGTTAGATTGAAGAAATTTAGCTTCACATTCATCGATTTAGCCCACGTGAACTCAGATTTGATGGTTAGATTGAAGAAATTTAGCTTCACATTCATCGATTTAGCCCACGTGAACTCAGATTTGATGGTTAGATTGAAGAAATTTAGCTTCACATTCATCGATTTAGCCCACGTGAACTCAGATTTGATGGTTAGATTGAAGAAATTTAGCTTCACATTCATCGATTTAGCCCACGTGAACTCAGATTTGATGGTTAGATTGAAGAAATTTAGCTTCACATTCATCGATTTAGCCCACGTGAACTCAGATTTGATGGTTAGATTGAAGAAATTTAGCTTCACATTCATCGATTTAGCCCACGTGAACTCAGATTTGATGGTTAGATTGAAGAAATTTAGCTTCACATTCATCGATTTAGCCCACGTGAACTCAGATTTGATGGTTAGATTGAAGAAATTTAGCTTCACATTCATCGATTTAGCCCACGTGAACTCAGATTTGATGGTTAGATTGAAGAAATTTAGCTTCACATTCATCGATTTAGCCCACGTGAACTCAGATTTGATGGTTAGATTGAAGAAATTTAGCTTCACATTCATCGATTTAGCCCACGTGAACTCAGATTTGATGGTTAGATTGAAGAAATTTAGCTTCACATTCATCGATTTAGCCCACGTGAACTCAGATTTGATGGTTAGATTGAAGAAATTTAGCTTCACATTCATCGATTTAGCCCACGTGAACTCAGATTTGATGGTTAGATTGAAGAAATTTAGCTTCACATTCATCGATTTAGCCCACGTGAACTCAGATTTGATGGTTAGATTGAAGAAATTTAGCTTCACATTCATCGATTTAGCCCACGTGAACTCAGATTTGATGGTTAGATTGAAGAAATTTAGCTTCACATTCATCGATTTAGCCCACGTGAACTCAGATTTGATGGTTAGATTGAAGAAATTTAGCTTCACATTCATCGATTTAGCCCACGTGAACTCAGATTTGATGGTTAGATTGAAGAAATTTAGCTTCACATTCATCGATTTAGCCCACGTGAACTCAGATTTGATGGTTAGATTGAAGAAATTTAGCTTCACATTCATCGATTTAGCCCACGTGAACTCAGATTTGATGGTTAGATTGAAGAAATTTAGCTTCACATTCATCGATTTAGCCCACGTGAACTCAGATTTGATGGTTAGATTGAAGAAATTTAGCTTCACATTCATCGATTTAGCCCACGTGAACTCAGATTTGATGGTTAGATTGAAGAAATTTAGCTTCACATTCATCGATTTAGCCCACGTGAACTCAGATTTGATGGTTAGATTGAAGAAATTTAGCTTCACATTCATCGATTTAGCCCACGTGAACTCAGATTTGATGGTTAGATTGAAGAAATTTAGCTTCACATTCATCGATTTAGCCCACGTGAACTCAGATTTGATGGTTAGATTGAAGAAATTTAGCTTCACATTCATCGATTTAGCCCACGTGAACTCAGATTTGATGGTTAGATTGAAGAAATTTAGCTTCACATTCATCGATTTAGCCCACGTGAACTCAGATTTGATGGTTAGATTGAAGAAATTTAGCTTCACATTCATCGATTTAGCCCACGTGAACTCAGATTTGATGGTTAGATTGAAGAAATTTAGCTTCACATTCATCGATTTAGCCCACGTGAACTCAGATTTGATGGTTAGATTGAAGAAATTTAGCTTCACATTCATCGATTTAGCCCACGTGAACTCAGATTTGATGGTTAGATTGAAGAAATTTAGCTTCACATTCATCGATTTAGCCCACGTGAACTCAGATTTGATGGTTAGATTGAAGAAATTTAGCTTCACATTCATCGATTTAGCCCACGTGAACTCAGATTTGATGGTTAGATTGAAGAAATTTAGCTTCACATTCATCGATTTAGCCCACGTGAACTCAGATTTGATGGTTAGATTGAAGAAATTTAGCTTCACATTCATCGATTTAGCCCACGTGAACTCAGATTTGATGGTTAGATTGAAGAAATTTAGCTTCACATTCATCGATTTAGCCCACGTGAACTCAGATTTGATGGTTAGATTGAAGAAATTTAGCTTCACATTCATCGATTTAGCCCACGTGAACTCAGATTTGATGGTTAGATTGAAGAAATTTAGCTTCACATTCATCGATTTAGCCCACGTGAACTCAGATTTGATGGTTAGATTGAAGAAATTTAGCTTCACATTCATCGATTTAGCCCACGTGAACTCAGATTTGATGGTTAGATTGAAGAAATTTAGCTTCACATTCATCGATTTAGCCCACGTGAACTCAGATTTGATGGTTAGATTGAAGAAATTTAGCTTCACATTCATCGATTTAGCCCACGTGAACTCAGATTTGATGGTTAGATTGAAGAAATTTAGCTTCACATTCATCGATTTAGCCCACGTGAACTCAGATTTGATGGTTAGATTGAAGAAATTTAGCTTCACATTCATCGATTTAGCCCACGTGAACTCAGATTTGATGGTTAGATTGAAGAAATTTAGCTTCACATTCATCGATTTAGCCCACGTGAACTCAGATTTGATGGTTAGATTGAAGAAATTTAGCTTCACATTCATCGATTTAGCCCACGTGAACTCAGATTTGATGGTTAGATTGAAGAAATTTAGCTTCACATTCATCGATTTAGCCCACGTGAACTCAGATTTGATGGTTAGATTGAAGAAATTTAGCTTCACATTCATCGATTTAGCCCACGTGAACTCAGATTTGATGGTTAGATTGAAGAAATTTAGCTTCACATTCATCGATTTAGCCCACGTGAACTCAGATTTGATGGTTAGATTGAAGAAATTTAGCTTCACATTCATCGATTTAGCCCACGTGAACTCAGATTTGATGGTTAGATTGAAGAAATTTAGCTTCACATTCATCGATTTAGCCCACGTGAACTCAGATTTGATGGTTAGATTGAAGAAATTTAGCTTCACATTCATCGATTTAGCCCACGTGAACTCAGATTTGATGGTTAGATTGAAGAAATTTAGCTTCACATTCATCGATTTAGCCCACGTGAACTCAGATTTGATGGTTAGATTGAAGAAATTTAGCTTCACATTCATCGATTTAGCCCACGTGAACTCAGATTTGATGGTTAGATTGAAGAAATTTAGCTTCACATTCGTCGATTTAGCCCACGTGAACTCAGATTTGATGGTTAGATTGAAGAAATTTAGCTTCACATTCATCGATTTAGCCCACGTGAACTCAGATTTGATGGTTAGATTGAAGAAATTTAGCTTCACATTCATCGATTTAGCCCACGTGAACTCAGATTTGATGGTTAGATTGAAGAAATTTAGCTTCACATTCATCGATTTAGCCCACGTGAACTCAGATTTGATGGTTAGATTGAAGAAATTTAGCTTCACATTCATCGATTTAGCCCACGTGAACTCAGATTTGATGGTTAGATTGAAGAAATTTAGCTTCACATTCATCGATTTAGCCCACGTGAACTCAGATTTGATGGTTAGATTGAAGAAATTTAGCTTCACATTCATCGATTTAGCCCACGTGAACTCAGATTTGATGGTTAGATTGAAGAAATTTAGCTTCACATTCATCGATTTAGCCCACGTGAACTCAGATTTGATGGTTAGATTGAAGAAATTTAGCTTCACATTCATCGATTTAGCCCACGTGAACTCAGATTTGATGGTTAGATTGAAGAAATTTAGCTTCACATTCGTCGATTTAGCCCACGTGAACTCAGATTTGATGGTTAGATTGAAGAAATTTAGCTTCACATTCATCGATTTAGCCCACGTGAACTCAGATTTGATGGTTAGATTGAAGAAATTTAGCTTCACATTCATCGATTTAGCCCACGTGAACTCAGATTTGATGGTTAGATTGAAGAAATTTAGCTTCACATTCATCGATTTAGCCCACGTGAACTCAGATTTGATGGTTAGATTGAAGAAATTTAGCTTCACATTCATCGATTTAGCCCACGTGAACTCAGATTTGATGGTTAGATTGAAGAAATTTAGCTTCACATTCATCGATTTAGCCCACGTGAACTCAGATTTGATGGTTAGATTGAAGAAATTTAGCTTCACATTCGTCGATTTAGCCCACGTGAACTCAGATTTGATGGTTAGATTGAAGAAATTTAGCTTCACATTCGTCGATTTAGCCCACGTGAACTCAGATTTGATGGTTAGATTGAAGAAATTTAGCTTCACATTCATCGATTTAGCCCACGTGAACTCAGATTTGATGGTTAGATTGAAGAAATTTAGCTTCACATTCATCGATTTAGCCCACGTGAACTCAGATTTGATGGTTAGATTGAAGAAATTTAGCTTCACATTCATCGATTTAGCCCACGTGAACTCAGATTTGATGGTTAGATTGAAGAAATTTAGCTTCACATTCATCGATTTAGCCCACGTGAACTCAGATTTGATGGTTAGATTGAAGAAATTTAGCTTCACATTCATCGATTTAGCCCACGTGAACTCAGATTTGATGGTTAGATTGAAGAAATTTAGCTTCACATTCATCGATTTAGCCCACGTGAACTCAGATTTGATGGTTAGATTGAAGAAATTAGCTTCACATTCATCGATTTAGCCCACGTGAACTCAGATTTGATGGTTAGATTGAAGAAATTTAGCTTCACATTCATCGATTTAGCCCACGTGAACTCAGATTTGATGGTTAGATTGAAGAATTTAGCTTCACATTCATCGATTTAGCCCACGTGAACTCAGATTTGATGGTTAGATTGAAGAAATTTAGCTTCACATTCATCGATTTAGCCCACGTGAACTCAGATTTGATGGTTAGATTGAAGAAATTTAGCTTCACATTCATCGATTTAGCCCACGTGAACTCAGATTTGATGGTTAGATTGAAGAAATTTAGCTTCACATTCATCGATTTAGCCCACGTGAACTCAGATTTGATGGTTAGATTGAAGAAATTTAGCTTCACATTCATCGATTTAGCCCACGTGAACTCAGATTTGATGGTTAGATTGAAGAAATTTAGCTTCACATTCATCGATTTAGCCCACGTGAACTCAGATTTGATGGTTAGATTGAAGAAATTTAGCTTCACATTCATCGATTTAGCCCACGTGAACTCAGATTTGATGGTTAGATTGAAGAAATTTAGCTTCACATTCATCGATTTAGCCCACGTGAACTCAGATTTGATGGTTAGATTGAAGAAATTTAGCTTCACATTCATCGATTTAGCCCACGTGAACTCAGATTTGATGGTTAGATTGAAGAAATTTAGCTTCACATTCATCGATTTAGCCCACGTGAACTCAGATTTGATGGTTAGATTGAAGAAATTTAGCTTCATTCATCGATTTAGCCCACGTGAACTCAGATTTGATGGTTAGATTGAAGAAATTTAGCTTCATTCATCGATTTAGCCCACGTGAACTCAGATTTGATGGTTAGATTGAAGAAATTTAGCTTCACATTCATCGATTTAGCCCACGTGAACTCAGATTTGATGGTTAGATTGAAGAAATTTAGCTTCACATTCATCGATTTAGCCCACGTGAACTCAGATTTGATGGTTAGATTGAAGAAATTTAGCTTCACATTCATCGATTTAGCCCACGTGAACTCAGATTTGATGGTTAGATTGAAGAAATTTAGCTTCACATTCATCGATTTAGCCCACGTGAACTCAGATTTGATGGTTAGATTGAAGAAATTTAGCTTCACATTCGTCGATTTAGCCCACGTGAACTCAGATTTGATGGTTAGATTGAAGAAATTTAGCTTCACATTCATCGATTTAGCCCACGTGAACTCAGATTTGATGGTTAGATTGAAGAAATTTAGCTTCACATTCATCGATTTAGCCCACGTGAACTCAGATTTGATGGTTAGATTGAAGAAATTTAGCTTCACATTCATCGATTTAGCCCACGTGAACTCAGATTTGATGGTTAGATTGAAGAAATTTAGCTTCACATTCATCGATTTAGCCCACGTGAACTCAGATTTGATGGTTAGATTGAAGAAATTTAGCTTCACATTCATCGATTTAGCCCACGTGAACTCAGATTTGATGGTTAGATTGAAGAAATTTAGCTTCACATTCATCGATTTAGCCCACGTGAACTCAGATTTGATGGTTAGATTGAAGAAATTTAGCTTCACATTCATCGATTTAGCCCACGTGAACTCAGATTTGATGGTTAGATTGAAGAAATTTAGCTTCACATTCATCGATTTAGCCCACGTGAACTCAGATTTGATGGTTAGATTGAAGAAATTTAGCTTCACATTCATCGATTTAGCCCACGTGAACTCAGATTTGATGGTTAGATTGAAGAAATTTAGCTTCACATTCATCGATTTAGCCCACGTGAACTCAGATTTGATGGTTAGATTGAAGAAATTTAGCTTCACATTCGTCGATTTAGCCCACGTGAACTCAGATTTGATGGTTAGATTGAAGAAATTTAGCTTCACATTCATCGATTTAGCCCACGTGAACTCAGATTTGATGGTTAGATTGAAGAAATTTAGCTTCACATTCATCGATTTAGCCCACGTGAACTCAGATTTGATGGTTAGATTGAAGAAATTTAGCTTCACATTCATCGATTTAGCCCACGTGAACTCAGATTTGATGGTTAGATTGAAGAAATTTAACTTCACATTCATCGATTTAGCCCACGTGAACTCAGATTTGATGGTTAGATTGAAGAAATTTAGCTTCACTTTCGTCGATTTAGCCACGTGAACTCAGATTTGATGGTTAGATTGAAGAAATTTAGCTTCATATTCGTCGATTTAGCCCACGTGAACTCAGATTTGATGGTTAGATTGAAGAAATTTAGCTTCACATTCGTCGATTTAGCCCACGTGAACTCAGATTTGATGGTTAGATTGAAGAAATTTAGCTTCACATTCATCGATTTAGCCCACGTGAACTCAGATTTGATGGTTAGATTGAAGAAATTTAGCTTCACATTCATCGATTTAGCCCACGTGAACTCAGATTTGATGGTTAGATTGAAGAAATTTAGCTTCACATTCATCGATTTAGCCCACGTGAACTCAGATTTGATGGTTAGATTGAAGAAATTTAGCTTCACATTCATCGATTTAGCCCACGTGAACTCAGATTTGATGGTTAGATTGAAGAAATTTAGCTTCTCATTCATCGATTTAGCCCACGTGAACTCAGATTTGATGGTTAGATTGAAGAAATTTAGCTTCACATTCGTCGATTTAGCCCACGTGAACTCAGATTTGATGGTTAGATTGAAGAAATTTAGCTTCACATTCATCGATTTAGCCCACGTGAACTCAGATTTGATGGTTAGATTGAAGAAATTTAGCTTCACATTCGTCGATTTAGCCCACGTGAACTCAGATTTGATGGTTAGATTGAAGAAATTTAGCTTCACATTCATCGATTTAGCCCACGTGAACTCAGATTTGATGGTTAGATTGAAGAAATTTAGCTTCACATTCATCGATTTAGCCCACGTGAACTCAGATTTGATGGTTAGATTGAAGAAATTTAGCTTCACATTCATCGATTTAGCCCACGTGAACTCAGATTTGATGGTTAGATTGAAGAAATTTAGCTTCACATTCATCGATTTAGCCCACGTGAACTCAGATTTGATGGTTAGATTGAAGAAATTTAGCTTCATTTCGATTTAGCCCACGTGAACTCAGATTTGATGGTTAGATTGAAGAAATTTAGCTTCACATTCATCGATTTAGCCCACGTGAACTCAGATTTGATGGTTAGATTGAAGAAATTTAGCTTCACATTCATCGATTTAGCCCACGTGAACTCAGATTTGATGGTTAGATTGAAGAAATTTAGCTTCACATTCATCGATTTAGCCCACGTGAACTCAGATTTGATGGTTAGATTGAAGAAATTTAGCTTCACATTCATCGATTTAGCCCACGTGAACTCAGATTTGATGGTTAGATTGAAGAAATTTAGCTTCACATTCATCGATTTAGCCCACGTGAACTCAGATTTGATGGTTAGATTGAAGAAATTTAGCTTCACATTCATCGATTTAGCCCACGTGAACTCAGATTTGATGGTTAGATTGAAGAAATTTAGCTTCACATTCATCGATTTAGCCCACGTGAACTCAGATTTGATGGTTAGATTGAAGAAATTTAGCTTCACATTCATCGATTTAGCCCACGTGAACTCAGATTTGATGGTTAGATTGAAGAAATTTAGCTTCACATTCATCGATTTAGCCCACGTGAACTCAGATTTGATGGTTAGATTGAAGAAATTTAGCTTCACATTCTCGATTTAGCCCACGTGAACTCAGATTTGATGGTTAGATTGAAGAAATTTAGCTTCACATTCATCGATTTAGCCCACGTGAACTCAGATTTGATGGTTAGATTGAAGAAATTTAGCTTCACATTCATCGATTTAGCCCACGTGAACTCAGATTTGATGGTTAGATTGAAGAAATTTAGCTTCACATATCGATTTAGCCCACGTGAACTCAGATTTGATGGTTAGATTGAAGAAATTTAGCTTCACATTCATCGATTTAGCCCACGTGAACTCAGATTTGATGGTTAGATTGAAGAATTTAGCTTCATTCGTCGATTTAGCCACGTGAACTCAGATTTGATGGTTAGATTGAAGAAATTTAGCTTCACATTTCGATTTAGCCCACGTGAACTCAGATTTGATGGTTAGATTGAAGAAATTTAGCTTCAAATTCATCGATTTAGCCCACGTGAACTCAGATTTGATGGTTAGATTGAAGAAATTTAGCTTCACATTCGTCGATTTAGCCCACGTGAACTCAGATTTGATGGTTAGATTGAAGAAATTTAGCTTCACATTCATCGATTTAGCCCACGTGAACTCAGATTTGATGGTTAGATTGAAGAAATTTAGCTTCACATTCATCGATTTAGCCCACGTGAACTCAGATTTGATGGTTAGATTGAAGAAATTTAGCTTCACATTCATCGATTTAGCCCACGTGAACTCAGATTGATGGTTAGATTGAAGAGATTTAGCTTCACATTCGTCGATTTAGCCCACGTGAACTCAGATTTGATGGTTAGATTGAAGAGAAATTTAGCTTCACATTCGTCGATTTAGCCCACGTGAACTCAGATTTTTTGGTTAGATTGAAGAAATTTAGCTTCACATTCATCGATTTAGCCCACGTGAACTCAGATTTGATGGTTAGATGAAATTTAGCTTCACATTCGTCGATTTAGCCCACGTGAACTCAGATTTGATGGTAGATTGAAGAAATTTAGCTTCACATTTCGATTTAGCCCACGTGAACTCAGATTTGATGGTTAGATTGAAGAAAGTTAGCTTCTTACATCGTCGATTTAGCCCACGTGAACTCAGATTGATGGTTAGATTGAAGAGATTTAGCTTTCATTCGTCGATTTAGCCCACGTGAAACTCAGATTTGATGGTTAGATTGAAGAAATTTAGCTTCGCATTCGTCGATTTAGCCCACGTGAACTCAGATTTGATGGTTAGATTGAAGAGATTTAGCTTCACATTATCGATTTAGCCCACGTGAACTCAGATTTGATGGTTAGATTGAAGAAATTTAGCTTCATCATCGATTTAGCCCACGTGAACTAGATTTGATGGTTAGATTGAAGAGATTAGCTTCACATTAGTCGATTTAGCCCACGTGAACTCAGATTTGATGGTTAGATTGAAGAGATTTAGCTTCACATTCGTCGATTTAGCCCACGTGAACTCAGATTTGATGTTAGATTGAAGAATTTAGCTTCATTCATCGATTTAGCCCACGTGAACTCAGATTTGATGGTTAGATTGAAGAAATTTAGCTTCACATTCATCGATTTAGCCCACGTGAACTCAGATTTGATGGTTAGATTGAAGAGATTAGCTTCATTCATCGATTTAGCCCACGTGAACTCAGATTTGATGGTTAGATTGAAGAGAAATTTAGCTTCACATTCGTCGATTTAGCCCACGTGAACTCAGATTTGATGGTTAGATGAAGAAATTTAGCTTCGCATTCGTCGATTTAGCCCACGTGAACTCAGATTTGATGGTTAGATTGAAGAAATTAGCTTCACATTCATCGATTTAGCCCACGTGAACTCAGATTGATGGTTAGATTGAAGAATTTAGCTTCGCATTCGTCGATTTAGCCCACGTGAACTCAGATTTGATTGGTTAGATTGAAGAATAGTTCATTCATCGATTTAGCCCACGTGAACTCAGATTTGATGGTAGAGAAGATTTAGCTTCGCATTCGTCGATTTAGCCCACGTGAACTCAGATTTGATGGTTAGATTGAAGAAATTTAGCTTCATTCGTCGATTTAGCCCACGTGAACTCAGATTGATGGTTAGATTGAAGAAATTAGCTTCACATTCATCGATTTAGCCCACGTGAACTCAGATTTGATGGTTAGATTGAAGAATTAGATCACATTCATCGATTTAGCCCACGTGAACTCAGATTTGATGGTTAGATTGAGAAATTTAGCTTCACATCGTCGATTTAGCCCACGTGAACTCAGATGTGATGGTTAGATGAAGAAAGTAGCTTTCACATTCGTCGATTTAGCCCACGTGAACTCAGATTTGATGGTTAGATTGAAGAAATTTAGCTTCAATTCATCGATTTAGCCCACGTGAACTCAGATTTGATGGTTAGATTGAAGAAATTTAGCTTTCACATTCATCGATTTAGCCCACGTGAACTCAGATTTGATGGTTAGATTGAAGAGATTTAGCTTCACATTCGTCGTTTAGCCCACGTGAACTCAGATGTGATGGAAATTTAGCTTCACATTCGTCGATTTAGCCCACGTGAACTCAGATTTGATGGTTAGATTGAAGAAATTTAGCTTCACATTCATCGATTTAGCCCACGTGAACTCAGATTTGATGGTTAGATTGAAGAAATTTAGCTTCACATTCGTCGATTTAGCCCACGTGAACTCAGATTTGATGGTTAGATTGAAGAAATTTAGCTTCACATTCATCGATTTAGCCCACGTGAACTCAGATTTGATGGTTAGATTGAAGAATTTAGCTTCACATTCTCGATTTAGCCCACGTGAACTCAGATTTGATGGTTAGATTGAAGAAATTTAGCTTCACATTCATCGATTAGCCCACGTGAACTCAGATTTGATGGTTAGATGAAGAAATTTAGCTTCACATTCGTCGATTTAGCCCACGTGAACTCAGATTTGATGGTTAGATTGAAGAAATTTAGCTTCACATTCATCGATTTAGCCCACGTGAACTCAGATTTGATGGTTAGATTGAAGAAATTTAGCTTCACATTCATCGATTTAGCCCACGTGAACTCAGATTTGATGGGTTAGATTGAAGAAATTTAGCTTCACATTCGTCGATTTAGCCCACGTGAACTCAGATTTGATGGTTAGATTGAAGAAATTTAGCTTCACATTCATCGATTTAGCCCACGTGAACTCAGATTTGATGGTTAGATTGAAGAAATTTAGCTTCACATTCGTCGATTTAGCCCACGTGAACTCAGATTTGATGGTTAGATTGAAGAGATTTAGCTTCACATTCGTCGATTTAGCCCACGTGAACTCAGATTTGATGGTTAGATTGAAGAAATTTAGCTTCACATTCATCGATTTAGCCCACGTGAACTCAGATTTGATGGTTAGATTGAAGAATTTAGCTTCACATTCATCGATTTAGCCCACGTGAACTCAGATTTGATGGTTAGATTGAAGAAATTTAGCTTCACATTCATCGATTTAGCCCACGTGAACTCAGATTTGATGGTTAGATTGAAGAAATTTAGCTTCACATTCGTCGATTTAGCCCACGTGAACTCAGATTTGATGGTTAGATTGAAGAAATTTAGCTTCACATTCATCGATTTAGCCCACGTGAACTCAGATTTGATGGTAGATTGAAGAAATTTAGCTTCACATTCGTCGATTTAGCCCACGTGAACTCAGATTTGATGGTTAGATTGAAGAAATTTAGCTTTTCATCGATTTAGCCCACGTGAACTCAGATTTGATGGTTAGATTGAAGAAATTTAGCTTCACATTCGTCGATTTAGCCCACGTGAACTCAGATTTGATGGTTAGATTGAAGAAGATTTAGCTTCACATTCGTCGATTTAGCCCACGTGAACTCAGATTTGATGGTTAGATTGAAGAAATTTAGCTTCACATATCGATTTAGCCCACGTGAACTCAGATTTGATGGTTAGATTGAAATTTAGCTTCACATTCGTCGATTTAGCCCACGTGAACTCAGATTTGATGGTTAGATTGAAGAAATTTAGCTTCACATTCGTCGATTTAGCCACGTGAACTCAGATTTGATGGTTAGATTGAAGAAATTTAGCTTCACATTCATCGATTTAGCCCACGTGAACTCAGATTTGATGGTTAGATTGAAGAAATTTAGCTTCACATTCATCGATTTAGCCCACGTGAACTCAGATTTGATGGTTAGATTGAAGAAATTTAGCTTCACATCATCGATTTAGCCCACGTGAACTCAGATTGATGGTTAGATTGAAGAATTTAGCTTCACATTCATCGATTAGCCCACGTGAACTCAGATTTGATGGTTAGATTGAAGAAATTTAGCTTCACATTCATCGATTTAGCCCACGTGAACTCAGATTTGATGGTTAGATTGAAGAAAATTTAGCTTCACATTCGTCGATTTAGCCCACGTGAACTCAGATTGATGGTTAGATTGAAGAAATTTAGCTTCACATTCATCGATTTAGCCCACGTGAACTCAGTTTGATGGTTAGATTGAAGAAAATTTAGCTTCACATTCGTCGATTTAGCCCACGTGAACTCAGATTTGATGGTTAGATTGAAGAAATTTAGCTTCATTCGTCGATTTAGCCCACGTGACTCAGATTTGATGGTTAGATGAAGAAATTTAGCTTCCATTCATCGATTTAGCCCACGTGAACTCAGATTTGATGGTTTAGATGAAGAAATTTAGCTTCACTTCATCGATTTAGCCCACGTGAACAGATTTGATGGTTAGATTGAAGAAATTTATTAGCTTCTCATCGATTTAGCCCACGTGAACTCAGATTTGATGGTTAGATTGAAGAAATTTAGCTTCACATTCATCGATTTAGCCCACGTGAACTCAGATTTGATGGGTTAGATTGAAAGAAATTTAGCTTCACATTCGTCGATTTAGCCCACGTGAACTCAGATTTGATGGTTAGATTGAAGAAATTTAGCTTCACATTCATCGATTTAGCCCACGTGAACTCAGATTTGATGGTTAGATTGAAGAATTTAGCTTAACATTCATCGATTTAGCCCACGTGAACTCAGATTTGATGGTTAGATTGAAGAATTTAGTTCACATTCATCGATTTAGCCCACGTGAACTCAGATTTGATGGTTGATTGAAGAAAATTTAGCTTCACATTCATCGATTTAGCCACGTGAACTCAGATTTGATGGTTAGATTGAAAATTTAGCTTCACATCATCGATTTAGCCCACGTGAACTCAGATTTGATGGTTAGATGAATAAATTAGCTTCACATTCGTCGATTTAGCCCACGTGAACTCAGATTTGATGGTTAGATTGAAGAAATAGTTTAGCTTCACTTCATCGATTAGCCCACGTGAACTCAGATTTGATGGTTAGATTGAAGAATTTAGCTTCACATTCGCGATTTAGCCCACGTGAACTCAGATTTGATGGTTAGATTGAAGAGATTTAGCTTCACATTCGTCGATTAGCCCACGTGAACTCAGATTTGATGGTAGATGAAGAAATTTAGCTTACATTCATCGATTTAGCCCACGTGAACTCAGATTGATGGTTAGATTGAAGAAATTTAGCTTCACATTCGTCGATTAGCCCACGTGAACTCAGATTTGATGGTTAGATTGAAGAAATTTAGCTTACATTCGTCGATTTAGCCCACGTGAACTCAGATTTGATGGTTAGATTGAAGAAATTTAGCTTCACATTCATCGATTTAGCCCACGTGAACTCAGATTTGATGGTTAGATTGAGAAATTTAGCTTCACATTCATCGATTTAGCCCACGTGAACTCAGATTTGATGGT